>CAMOHE010007741.1:0-106093 GCA_946598075.1 Artocarpus hirsutus
AGGTTATGTCGGATTATTGACATTCGCATAACTTGGGTAATCATAATGTCTTGCTAGAGGCCACTTATGATTTGTGGGCCAGAAACAAAATTTCAAGCCCACTACCAATGTTATGTGAACCTACAGGGTCGCACATTTAGAACAAACCAATAATGAATTTTGGGGTAACTATGTCTAGGTTCGATGAACCTGATAATGTCCAGATTTGATGTACTAGATATGTCTAGGTTCATTGAATCTGACATTATCTAGATTATCTAAATCATATTCGAATTACTGATATTATCTAGATTTTTTGAATCATATTTGAATTACAAGCATTTTCTAGATTCTCTGAATCATATTCGAATTACAGTTTATCCTAGTTAAAATCTGACTCTATCTCGAAGTCAATATATATATATATATATCTGTTTTAGGGTGTCTAGTCGTATTAAGAAGAGAAAAGGCGTTCTCTCATTCAAAAGGGCAAAGACATTAAAACCTTAAAAATTAGAGAGAGTCATTTAACGCAAAAAAAGGGTGCTAGCACACCAATTCGTTTTTGAGAGAGTCTGTTCGTGTGGATACCTACAGAGGACGTTGCTTTAAGTAACAACGTCTGAATCCAATCCTGAATACTAAAAGCTCGAGTTAGGGTGTCACCAGAGTGAACCCGCTCTCTCCCTTCGAGAATCTGCCTTTTTGTCATCCTGGTAAGATTCTATGACTTTCTAATCAATCTAATCGAATTGCATGGATTTTGCGAGGGTTTTGTGGGTATTAATTTTTAATTTTTCGCTGCATATTTGAATCACAAAATCCAACAAAACCCAACATCTATCACATGATTAGTGGGAGCAAATTTGTTATTCTAGTGTTATATACCAATGATATTCTTCTAGTAAGTAATGATATAGGCATGCTGCATGAAACTAAGAGATTTTTTTTGAATAATTGTAAAATGAAAGATATTGGGAATGCATCTTTTATGTTGGGTATATAGATTCACCAAGATCGTTCTCATGGTTTACTTGATTTATCACAAAAGGCATATATCGATAAAGTGCTTGGTAGATTTGGCATGAAAGATTGTACGCCGAGAGATATGCCTATTGCTAAGGGTGATAAATTTAGTTTGCTTTAATGCCCAATGAATGAAATTGAGAAAAAAAAGATGGAGAAGTCCTTTGTGTGTCGGTAGTAGGAAGTCTCATGTACACTTATGTTTGTTCACGTCTAGATATTGCTTATATAGTTGGAATACTTTGTGGATATCTAATAACTCAGGAACGGATCACTAGAAAGCAGTAAAAATGGATTATGTAGTATACATAGAGAACAAAAGATTTCATGCTCATATATTGAAGATCTGATCATTTAAAGATCATTAGGTATTCCGACTCTAACTTTGTCAGTTGCCTCAATAGTAGAAGAGACACTTCATCATCACATCATTTCTTCTTTCACTATGAAAGTAAAATTTATAGCTTGTTATGGGGAATTGAATTAAGAAATATGGCTGTTGAATTTTATCACTAGGCTGTATATTGTTGATGGCATTAAGAGACCATTGAAGATAAATTGTCATAATAAAGCTGCCGAGTTGTATTCTAAGAACCACATAAGCTTGTCAAAATGAAAGCATATTAATAGAAAGTTTCTTATTGCTAAAGAGGGAATTTCGAATCTTTAGGTGTCTATTGAACATATCGTTACAAATCTCATGATTGTGAATCCGCTTACTAAGAGTGTGCAACCTAAAGTGTCTCACGAGCATGAAGCTCATATGAGTGTGGTTTATCTTGATAATTGGCTTGCATATTAGGAGGTTTTTTTCTTTTTGTTTTTTTATGTTCAATTGTTTTTTAGACATGTTTTTTTTACCAGACTTAAATACTGTACTTTCTTTATTTATTGAAACTCTGAAGTACTGTTATATTCTTTCAATTATAGTTGTGCATAAAGTCTTGAAAGTGTATTGCTTAATTCTTTTGAGTTTTAAAGTATGACTAGTTAGAAGAAAGCATGATATGGGATTACATTGCTTAAATTTCTATGTTACGCATCCATACTTGGTTTATATTGCTCATTAAATTGATATATAAGAGCATTGATAGGTTTAGTTGTGAAATATGTAACGAAGATCGCTTTCATTCTATATTAGTATAATTGATGTACCAGATTGCTTAGAGATATTACTTTGGGAAGATAGTGAATATTGAGCCCATAAAGTTGTTTAAAAATGTACAATTTTAAAGTAACATATGTGGCCCAATTGGGATATCTAGAAAATTGTAAAAAAGTGAAAGATTGTGTATTATTGGCTATCTATTTTGTTAAGCCCATTAAAAGTGACCAGTTAAGGGCTCTCATTAAGTGTGGGCTTTAATGTATAGTGTCCAGGTACATTTATTTATTTTTATAATGAGCCAAAAAAAAAAAAAAACTATACTGATAATAGGTTGAGGTCCCTAGCCTAAACAGAATGCTTATTTATTTATTTATTTATTTATTTTCATTTCACTCATATCCTATTAGTGTGCGAAGTAAGGTCTTCTCTTAGAAAAGATTTAGACGTGAAAGATCAACAACTACAATCTATCTCGTCTTAATGTATTAAGTACGCTTCCGATTATTTTTCTGGAAGATTTAAGATGAGATCCTGGCTAATTGGCCCTAGTTTCCCATCCATTAAAGTTTTTCTTACATTCTTTGCATTTATATATGTAAGTGTTTCTTTTTTTTTTTTTTTTTTTTTTTTTTATGTGCCACACCTGTTTAGCAAAGTCACATTCCCAAATTGAGTGAAGAACAGATTCAGTACGGGCACCACATTTTGGACAAATTTTGAAAAATTGATTTTTGACCCTAAAAGTTTTCATAAAATTTCAGTTTTGTATAAGGAAAATTATAATTGTACCCCTATTAATTAGTATATACTATATTCCTATTCAGTAAATTATCCTTAATTTTTTTTTTCATAGTGCCCAGGCAAAATTGGAAAAATCCAAATCCCCTATAACCACGATTAAGGAAAGGAGCAGCTGAGCAAATTATAAAAAGAGTGCTAGATGGAATTTTTTTTTTAATGTTTAAAACTTTACTTGGAATTTTCTATTTCCATCGTTTTCCGTACGAAGGACTCTCCAAAAAATCCGCCGAGGAAGATTCCAAGAGCTTAACGTGAGCGCCACAGTGAGAAAAGACCCCCATTTTCTATCAAATGCCAAGTTAAACAATCGGGAAGAGGTTGCAAACTAATCGAAAGGTTCAGATTTGTTGTGATTTTCCTGTCTTAATATTGTCTCTTACTGCTAACTTGTTATTTCATCTCAATTTAATAACATGACCATATGAATAAAAACTAAAAATAAAACAAATAAATGAGGTATCAAAATTCAATTAGTGGAAGGGAGCAACAGATTTTGACTTTTAATAGACATAAACACATCTTCAATTTTCTTAAACATTGCACTCCTTATTCGTAATTTAACCCGCCTGGATCAGCTGGTAAAGGAGTAATTGCTTTAATTGCAAAATAAAAAAAAAAGAAAATAGGAATATTTGGACATGACCACATGAAAAAAAAACTAAAAATAAAGCAATTCAATGAGGTTTCAAAATGTAATTAGTGGGATGAAGCAACAGATTTTGACTCTCAATAGACATAAACAACTTCAATTTTCTTTAACATCCCCCTTCTTATTCCTAAATAAACCCGCCTAGATCAGCCAGTTAATGGGTAACTGATTTAATTGCAAAATTAAGGATAGAAAATAGGAATATTTGGGGTACCTAAGTTTAACATTTATACGATGTATATGAAATGAGATAATTTTTTAAAAGGATTTTAGGATCCATTTCTTTTGTTCTTACACTTATTTATTATCGTGTTTAAATTTACAAAAATTGTAGCAATTAACACCATTTGATAGCAAAATATTATTTCCCCCGCAGAATCACAATTACCATGTACCATTGTGTCTACAAAATTCATATAATTCATCACTTCTAACCACCTTTATGGTTTTTTTTTTTTCCTCGAATTAGTTATTCCTAGCCAGTTAAGGCATCTTCATATCGCACGATTTGTACGTGAGTTCTTATGATTGGAAACTTCTAACCTACAAATTGTGATGCTTCATGTGCCTTGGGTTGCAATTAAAATCCACAATTCAATCCCTCAGATTTTTTTGTCAAAAAATCTCTCATAATCGTCTCCACACATTTTTGTTTCCTTGAAAGCCTTACCAATGTGGACTCGATCAAAGCGTTGCTAGGTTCTACCTTAACGTCAAAAAGTATAGTGACAACATAGTTGAACAGGTACTTTTGCAAATTCATTTGTCCCTTAAAAAAAAAACTCAAAAAACAGACAATACTGTCGAAAGATAAAAAATAAAAAAGAGGTGAAACAGACAAGAACCAGATTACATGACAAAATCGTGCAAAACAAAATTGGTAATAAAGGTAGTTACAGCCAAAGATCAAGATCTTACCACCAAATTTTTTAAAACAATTAAATCAAATGATAAGCCCAAATGCAAGCGCAGGATGAAATTAAAAAAAAAAAAAAAAAATTGCAGTCAAAAATCAATTTACTGCCCTTTTTATCATATTGGCATTCTCTACATCAGTCTATCTCTAGATTACACATGTAAGTCGTAACGCAAAGGCTACAAAAACATTGTAGGGGAAAGTATTGAAAAGCCTCGGTCTTCCTTTAGATTGCCTCAAAACCTCTGCGCGCTTTTCTGGTCCAAATCAACCTAAGCAAAAGAGAATTACTTCCAAACTTAGTGATCATATATCAACAGTAATGCAAAATACAAGAAAACTAAACCATCACACATACCTAAAAACACTCTTACTCAAATCTAATCTTCTTTGGAGCAGGTTGAACGCTACCCACCTGCATAACCGAAACCAACACATGAATATGGGATTAACATCAAATTAATACAAAATCAACTCAAGTTTCCTTTACTAAGGTTCAAAAAACAAGGTCGTCTTACGATTTCGGGGCACTCATAGTCGATACCAGCAGCCTCAATCGTCCTTTGGCGTTTCAACTCTCGCTTGACAATTTTGTCCACCAACTTCTTGCGCTCTTCCAATGTTCTTTCCTGCACAAGTTTCCATCAAGTGACAAGGCATTTAAAAGGAACACATTTCAATGTTGTTTGGTAGGAATCAAATGACCTGCAGGATGCTACATTATCAATCTTGTTCTTACTCTTGTTTGCAAAGTTTACCTTATCAACTCTCTTTCGTTCAATTTGTACCTGATCCAATGGTTTGTACTGGAAATTGAAACCCTTCCACCAATCAAAGTAATTTGATGAGTGAAACATAAACATCTGTGATAAATAGATAAACAGAAACCAAATTGCTTAGAAGGGAAAAAATGAGACGTCCTTCCCAAGACATAAATGTCAAGTACACGTCTTTTAAATTCTTCTTGCATCAAGATTTACAACTATTCAATAAAATTTTAAGTTCGATTTCTCTTAAATGGATCAAATAATACTTAAAAGATAGATGGCTGACTTACAGATTGGAATGAATGCACTCTGCAGGAACAAGATGGACTTGCAACAGGTGTTCAAATAACAAATAATTATTCATAGTACCTCCTACAATTTTTGCCACCTACAACCAACAAAGGATGTTGAAAAAGGGAACCTTGTAACACAAGAGTCTTAAGAGCAGAAAAAGAAAGAATGTGAAAAGAAAATATCCCAGGATCCTCAAATTCAATGAAACCGTAATGCTTCGCCTTTCCTGTCTGTTAAACATAAAAAACCAAGGAACAGAATAGAAGTCAGCATATAAAATAGTAAACGCTACAGCCTTTCAGGAAGCTTAAATCTAGAAGAACATTTTTTGAAACATAAAAACACGTTCAGTTAAACAAAAAAAAAAAGGTCCAGAAATCCCAATTACTAAATGAGAGCAAAATGGCCAGGGTCTAAGTTCATGAATTTACATTTTTTTATTACAAGGAAATATGTCCAATATGCTGCTTCAAATTACAGAACAACCGTGACCCAACCAGGAGGTCCTCCGCTGTTCCTCATTTCTATGGTTATATCACAAAGTTCACAATATAAATTACAGAAATTGTTGTCACTTTTCTAAAACTAATTGCAGTAAATATAAGGTTTGAAAATATTTGTAGTAAATGTCAAATTTATGATGTAAATAATTTATCTACCTTTTGTTTATAGTGAAAATAATTCTTATTTACACAAGGAATAGATTTATGGTGCACATAATATATTTACCTCCTTGTTTACAATGTAAATATTTCTTATTTAAATAGTAAATAAGTTGTTTACACTGTAAATCTGACATTTACTATAAATATTTTCAAAACCTGATTATGTACTTCAAAAAGTTTCAAGAATCTGCCATTTCTCTCATCCTCCCAAAAAATTATGAGAGTCTCAGCTAGGTATTTCTATGCTTCTAATTAACTTATCTTGTAAGACCAGGATTTGAAGCATCATCACCGCTCTAAACACAATTCATGTCGCAACATTTCCAACAGTCAAGCCATCAAGTCAGAATTACAAATTAAAGTTTTCTGCAGCAATATACAATCAATATCAATGCAATCAAGCATTCAACTAGTACTGTAAGTTCGTAAGCATCTCAAGAGAAAAAACTTTTTGCCCGTCTAAAGGCTATCTGAGCTTGGCAATAAGAAAAGGTATATAACTTGGTAAGGAAAATGGAGAAAAGGGAGAGGACCTTTTCTCTTGTTGTACTAGGAATGAATTCCCTCGGTAAGGAAAATGGAGAAATGGGGGAGGACCTTTACTCTTATTGTATTAGGCATGAATTCCATTCCGGGATTTAAAGTTAGAGTCTTGCTGAAAACTTTGAATCTCCCACCCAATTCATTCTCCATTCTAATCCCTCCTAACAAACAACAATGTCTTATTTCCGACCAAACAAGGCCTAAGGAATCAAAGTTATGAAACCGTTTGTTTATAACAACACATTCAAAGGAAACAACAAAAGTGTGCAGTATATGAAAAATCAAAATGAAAGTTTTAACCTTTTTATTCCTTGCAATTCTCAACCTCTTGATTACACAGAATTGTCTAAAAGAACCTGCATCAAAAAAATAAAAATAAAAAAAACCTGTTAGAAGAAACGGAAAAAATATAGCAACCATTTTTTGTATGATGATTAAATAGTAAAAGTAAAATATTAAAAAAAGAGAAAAGAAAATAATTGACCTTCCATTTCCTTCTCATAGAATCCATGTGGTAGACTAATGGCTTTTTTTAGTGGAAATATTAAGAAAACTAAAAAATCCCAATAATCTCGAAGAAAATACAACAGAAGCAATAGACATACCCAGAAGTCGGAAGCTTCTTTTCCCTTCTGAGTGGAAACCGACAACTGAGAGGAAGACGGAGCTTTATTAAGCTTCTTCTTCAGAGATTTCTTCTCCTTAGCTCCCATATCGCTGCGAATTCAAAGAAATCTGTCAATAATTTTCAGCACACCTTTTTTTTTTTTTTCCAAACGTCGGAGAGAGAGCTTGGAAGAGGGACAGAGAGAGAAACATCGAAGGGAGGGAGAAATTTCTTCTTCGTGTGAGAGTGGCGGCAGAGAAGCAACAAGAAGCGGTTAGTGCCTTTTTTTTTTTTTTTTTTTCCCCCTTAAAGAGCTTAGGGTTTCAATTTCACGTCCTAGTTAACATCTCACCCGTACCGGTTTGGCATTGTGTTCCGTGTTCGTGGACTTAAATTTTCTAAGTCACTTGTCATTCCCTTAAAATTTAATTTTTATAAATAAAACTATTTTCAATTATTTTTCAAAAAAGAAAATTATGCAAAATATGCCTTCGAGGAAGTGAGTTTTAAAACTACCCTCTTACTTTTAAAAATGCTCGTTTTCTTATCTTTCTTTTTTAACTAATAATTTCAAATTTAGTATTTAACACTTCATTTTGCTAGATCTGAATCTAGAAACCTTAATTCAAAAATCCGAAACACACCTCTCTCTCATAGCCCCCCTCTCATCCCTCTCATAACCCCTAGGCCCTCTTCTCTCGCAACCCTTCTCTCTGCATCTCTCCCTTCTCAACCTCCTTCTCTTTTCATGATTTTTCTCTTTTTCTCCTTTGTGCTCTTCGGCAGATTTCTCCAAATCTGTTCCAGATTTGTTCCATATTTTTAGCTCTTTCTCTCTCCTGTAAAGATCTACAACTCTTTCTCTCTCCTCTCTCTTTCTCTCTCTTTGGCTCGTGAAGCACGTGAGGCATTGAATCTTCTTGTCAATGTCGCCATCTATAGAAGGCTGCTGAGGTACACCAGCAGTGTCTTCGTCTACAGCAGAATCTAGATATGTTGTTTTTGCATCTTTTCCTTTGTTTTCTTGTCCATTTTCTAGGTTTCCAAACAATTCGCGATCGATTTGTTGGTTTCTCTTTTTTAATTTCCTTTCATTCCTCTGATATTTGCATATCGACTTGTTAACCTAAGAATAGCTATCTAAGAAGGAAGTGAATTTTGTTTTAAAAACTTTTTATAATCGTTGGAAATTTCTAGATTGATAGCACAAGCAATGGCTGTTGGACATGTATGCCCTAAGGAGTAAAAATGTAATATGTTTTTGGAGATATTTTTGTCAATAGAGAATTTATCTATTATTTATATACCAAACCTTGTCCTCTTTACGTTCATAGTTGTTGAATGTATGTTAAGCAAACAAAAGTCTGAAACTGTTAGTCTAAGCCTTTAGAACCAGGCATATAATGGGCAAATTATGTAAAAGACATGATTATAAAGATGATGGTCTAAATCATAAAATCCACAATCGAGGGAATAAAGTTGGGCGCTTTATTCATGTAAAGATAGTTATGTTGTTTATATCCCTAATGAGATATGGTTTGTCTTGACCATTGGAGGTGGACTCTGCAAATAGAAACATTAGCACATTGTCATAGGTGACGTTGTGTTAAGTCGGGACATAAAGTGAATTAATTTGGATTAATAATTCTGTCTCAGCAAATCGATTCACTTTAGACAATTATATGTGTTGTATCTTAATCTTGAAATGAATAGTAGGCCCGTTTTCTTAACTTGTGTCTTTTGATGTACCAAAGAATGATATCCACATTTTATGTTGTTACAAATGCCAGTATGTTAGAGGCATGACTTTTGATAGCGTAGACCTGTTATTCATAGATATGGAATCCATAGCTCATCTTAAGGAGTAGTTGATATAATCTTATATGCGTTATCCTATAATTGGAAAACTAGAGCGCTTAACCATTTGGAGACATAAGTGTAACTGAATGGTTTATTGTCTTTGAACAGTAAGTTTTTCGATTGTGAGATAATGAAATGTAAGATAAAAATAATCGAGAAGGTAAGATAAAATTTATCCTTAAGCCAATTATGGATATTTATATAGGGGTACGACATATTATGATATGTCATGGAGACTTAGCTATGCGGGCTTCGTAATTCTATATAGTTCAAAAGTGCAGCTCTAAGCTTTTAGTGGAGCAGCATTAGAGTTGATAATTATGAAATGTATATCTGGGATAACGGGTTTCATAATTATTGGAATCTTGAACTATATAGGTCTATCATGTCCCTTTTACTAGCTCATAATAAATCCTATAACGATACGGCGTGCTTTTCCAGTAATTGGGGACTTATGTCAAATTATCAAATTAGCTGAAATTCGGTAGAATCAGATAATTCATGTTTGTTTATCGATTGAATTAATTTTGTGAAAAAAAATTAATTCAAGATAAACTTGTTGAATTATCGGGATCAGATAATTCATATCTGCTTATCGATTGGATTAATTTTGAATAAATTAATTCAAGATAAACTTGTTGAATTATTAGGAATATTTATTTTCCTAGATATTATCTAGATATGATTGTTTTAATTAGATAACTCCTCAATTGGTTTATTTGAATTAAAACTGAGGCTCTATCCCATAAATCTTGGGTAGGAAATAAAGATTCCCTGGGATCAAAAATCATAAGTTTGGCAGGTCAGTCTTCAGGTTCAACTTACCGTTGGAGTAAGTTTGGCAAGCTGATCTGCCAGTTTGGCTTGCTGACCGAATGATTTCTAATCATGTGTTTTTAAATGCAATTTCTAATCTAATATTGATTTTGATTTAAATTTTTGAGGCCTTATCTGATAAAGACTGACCCTGGGCCCAACCTCTATAAAAAGGGAGTGAGACTCGTTGTTATTTAGATTAGTTGAGAAATCTAGAGTGAGTACTCTACTAGTGAGACTCTAAAACTCCCCAAAAAGCTGTTGTTTACAAATCATGAACTATAGCTTTAGGTATTTCTCAATTGGTTGGAAGGAGAGTCGCCTGGTGGAAGAGCTGTACGATTGTGCCCAAACACACACCGGTCATGGATAGAGAATAGCAAAGAAGGCCAGTTGGTTGAGGTCCTTCTCCAACAGCCTTTCTCTTCATCAATTGAGGAATCTCTTTGGCATATAAGGTTAGTAGGATTTGGTTAATTTATGCATATAGTGTGCCAAACATGTGTTTTAGAAAATACTCTGGTATAAAAAAATTTTAAAATTTCACTGCGTACTACTTTTCCAACAATGATTGCACAAATAACAAATATAAATAATTCAAGCAGTTATAAATGCATGAAAGAAAATAGATAAGAAAAGAGAGATGTAAACATTATTTATAGTGGTTTGGCAATATGCCTTCGTCCATTGTTGCTGAACAAGACCTTGACTCGACCTCTTCCACTATCTTGACCGTATTTTTGGTACGATCACTCCATGTATAATTCGATGACTTTGTCTACCGGAGGTTCACCACAACCTCTTACAATCTACCAATTTTATGGAGATTAGCTAACCAAAACAATCTCAAAATTCACTAAGGCTTTGGAAACCTAATGCACTTGGGTTACAAGGTTTGGAAATTTTAAGCACAACACTTATAACTCCTAGAAGTGTATGGAATACAATTTGGAATGAACTAGAAGATGATTAAGCACACAAAGAGGATTTTTAGCAAGTTTGACTCAAAGAATGATTAAATGCTTGTTCAACACTTATATATTGATACAAAGATGATTCTAAGTTTTCTTGGTGATCAACAAACTCAAAATGAGGTCATTTATAAGCTAAACTGGAAACTAGCTATTTATAGCCATTTGAGGAGCATAGGCAACAACTAGAAAACTAGCCGTTAGAAATTTCGATCAATCGCCATACACATAGCTCAGTCGACTGAGCTGTTGCTCAAACTAGCCCATCTTGGGCTAGGGCAATATATCAGCCTATTTTAGGCTCGGTTGATTGGGCTTGGTCAACAAGCCTGGGGCTAAAGCTATTGTTTTAAAATTTTAAAACTATTTATAAATTAATTTATTAAAAGATTTAAACAAACAATTTAGAATATTCTTTGTCTTGAAGAATGATTAACAACTTATGAAAACAACTTGGAATAATTTTTACAATACTTGAAAATATTTTTCATAATTTTAAGATGGCAATAAGATACTAAATAAAATCAATTTTAAGTTCTAAAAATAATTTATGAAAAATTAATTCTTTGATCTAATTAAACTTAATAAAAATATCATGCATGCTCTAACATTGCAGAAACTTAAGTGAAAATAACAACTTATTCTTCATGCTTGTTGATGTCCTTCTTCAATGTTCAAGCTCTTAGAATTTGATCTATCTTTACATTAATTTCTTTTGAGTCTTGATGAATTGTAGGTATCTTAAGATGCTGGAATATTACTTGTAAATAGCACTATATACTCAATATAAATTATTAGCAATTAAGTAATTAATTGTTTCTTGTCATCAAAACAAAAATAAGTATTTCATTTGAAACCTTGGAGTCAACAATCTCTCCCTTTTTGATGATAACAAACAATTAATTGCTTTAGGTAAAGTAATAAAAGAAATTTGCTTGAAATAAACAATGAGTAATGCTCAAACATTTCTTACCAAAGATTTATCTTAAGCTCCCCCTGTCAAACATAATGTATCTCCCAGTTAATATGTGTAGTGTTTCAATCTTGAGGGAATTTGTTAGTATCTCAAGTTCAAAAATTAAATTTGATCATATTAACCTCAATCTCAATCTCAATTTAATTTTTAAAAATAATCTTTAATAAAACTCAAAACAGACATAGCTTCCCTTGTATTAAAAAATCTTCTCCTCCTATTTTAAACAATCTATGCAATTAAAACAATCAAACATATCTTCTCCCCCTTTATCATAAAAAAAAAAGAGAGACAGAATCATAAATGGCATTGAACTCATAATAAAAAATGAAACTTAAGAGTCATAAACCATAAAACCAGAAAATAATGCATGATCAAAAATTTGTCTTAAAATAAAGGAACAAGTAATCGTAAAACACAAAAATGGCCAAAAGCATAAAATAAAAACCAAGCTGAAAACAAGTCAAGGTGGAGCCGATCCACGCATGTTGAGGCACTAAAGCTCATTGAGAATGCTTCCCATGGTTGAGTTCAAGATTGCCATGTTGTTGCTAAGTTAAGCATATTACTCATTGGTGTTAGCTTGGTAGGCAGCAAAATTGGACTCAGAAGTCTCAAACTTGAAAACATGCTGCTAGTAGGAATCATGATAAGCATAACTAGCTTGAGGAATGGGTGGATGTGCAACTTCTTTCCTTACAAAGTATTCTTCAACTTGAGCGAATTCTTGTTGCTCATCGTCATCTTGATGACGAGCAGATGCCACAACTCCTTGACTATACCAAATACCATTCATTAGTGTACAACCCATTTTCTTGAGAGTTGATTCATTGAAGTAAGAGTGGATATTTAGTTCTTGTCTATCGGTCCCTCGAATAAGTGGAACATCAAAGTGCTCAAAAATATGTGTGAGGATCCATCTATAAGGTAATGCATTATGTGATTGTCCACAAGCTGCTTCAATCATGCGATGAAGGATGATATGATAGACATTGACTTTTGTGCTTGAAATGAGACAATAGAAAGGGACATGTCTATTTTGGTGATTTCGTTTTGTGACCCATTTTAGGAATGACGGTCGTAGAAATGATGTGGTAAAGAGTATGGGTAAGTTTTGTATTGGAGGCTTTAGCGCAAAAACTAACTCAAAATCATTCATAAGATGTTGGAATACATTAAGCTTAGGACAAGCAACACCAAAAGCCTATAATGATCTCACAGGCACACCTGCATTTGGAATTTTTAAGACTTGACTCAAGGACTTAGGGTTCAACTTAATAAACTTCCCTTTGAGTTCACAAGTGATTGTGAGATTGGTGTGGTTTGAATTGAATTAGGAATAAAAGATTCTCACTAATCTAGGGAACACCTAATATCTAGTCTCTACCATGGTTGAAAATCTTTGACGCTCAAAAAGTACTCTAAGATTCAATGATTGTATATCATCAAAGATTATAATCATTCCATCAACAATCTTTTCATTCACCATTTTATCATAATTATGTAGGCTAATAGGATTAAAAATATTGGGATCATGAGGTACCTTTGAACAAAATTCGTTGTCGTCGGTAGTCAATAGCTTGCCTCGTCGCCTTGATGATTCACCATGTCTTGCCATTGGAAGGAAACTTAGAAAGATAGTTAAAGAGTTTAAACTTAGATTTGAGAGAAAAAAGAGAGTGAAAATATGAGCTAAGGTTTGGATTTTGTAGCAAATGTGTAGTTTTGGAGGATTTTGAACTAGATTAAACATCAAAATCACAAAAGAAAGTATTGAAATTGCAAGGAGAAGCAATAAGAGGATCTTGGAAGGTTTTTCGCATTTGTTGGGGCTCAAAAATGGTAGAAAGGAGTAAAGAAAATAGGTGAAAAACCTTTTTTAAATTAGTGTCAGGTTGGGTCTAGTACTTGTTGGAAAATAGTAAGCAGTAGAATTTTAAAATTTTAAATCAGAGTTATTTCTAAAACACAAGTTGGACATGCTAACATAAATTAATGCCTGATCTTACATATATCTTTTGTATACCAAAAGTAGCCAGAATCCGTGAAGAGAAGAATATTTCAGAAGAGCCTCAACCAACCAATATTCTTTGCTATTCTCTATCTATGATCAAAGTCCAGGTGGTCGCATGTCGTACAGCCTTTTCTCTGGTGACTCTCCTTCTAACCACTTAAGAAAACCTAGAGCTAAGATTTTTGATGTTGAATAATAGCTCTTATGGAGTTTTAGAGTTTCTCTTACTAGAGTTCTCACTCTATGCTTCTCAAATGAACTAAATAACAATGAAAACTCACTCCTTTTTTATAATGGTCAGATCTAGGGTTAAACCTTTTCAGATTAGGCTTCAAATTTGGGGTTTGCATAAACTTAAGAGTAAAAACATGTGAAAAGCGTTCACTGATTTACCTACCACAGTCGACCACATTCAGCGTACGCAATCGACTACGCCATCGTAGATCAGGAGTGCAAATCGAATTCAAACTTTCTCAAGCTGGCCTGTTTGATCCAATCTCAACCAATTAGACAAATCCTATCATATATGACTTAGGTATCTTTTATAGAGCCTCAATTTTAATTCAACTAACTCAACATAAAAGTTATCTAATTAAAATAGTCATACACAGATAAACCCATACAAATAAAATATTATCTAAATAATTTAACATGTTTACCTTAAATTAATTCACAAAATTAACTAACGGATAAACTAACATGAATTATTAAATCCAATTAACTAGAATTTTAGCAAATCTAATAATTTAACATAAGTCACCAATATATAGGAAAAATATGCCGTATTGTTACAAGATTTATTATAAGCTAGTAAAGGGAACCCGATGAACATATATAGATTAATCTCCTATAATTATAAAATACAATATCTCAGCTACATATTTTATAATTATTAACTCTAATGTTACTCCAGTAAAAGCTTAAAGCTGCACTCTTGAACTATATAAAATTACAAAGGTCTTATAAGATAATAGTCCATGAGATATTGTAATGTGTCACATCCCTATAAGATATTTATAATCTACTTAAGAATAAATTATGTTTTACCTTTTTGATTATTTTTATCTTACGTTCCATTATCTCACCATTGGAATACTTACCATTCATAAATACTATATCATTCAGTTACACCTATGTATTCAAATGGTTGAGCGCTCTAGTCTTCTAATTACAAGATAATGTATAGAAGAGAATATTATTAACTTTACAAAAAGAGCTATGAATTCTATTTCTATGAATAACGAGTCTACGTCAATTAAGAGTCATGTTTCCAATGTACCGGTATGTGTACCATCATCAAATAAGAATGTAAACCCTTTGGTACATCAAAAGACACAAGTCAAGAATACGGGCTCATTAGTCATTTCAGGATTAAGACACAACAAATATGATTGTCTAAAATAAATTGATTTAAACAAACGGAATTATTAACTAAATCAATTCAACTTTTTGTCTCGATCTAATATATCGTCACCTTTGACAATATACAAATGTTTGTACTCATGGAGTCCCACTTTGATATCCAAAACATGCCATCTCCTATTAGGGATGTAGACAATATAACAATCTTAGCATGAATAAAGCACCCAACTTTATTCTCTTGATTGTAGATCTTATCATTTATACCATTACCTTTAAGATTCATATCTTCCACATAATTTGTCGATCATATGCACGATCTTAAGGGTTTAGACTGACAGTCTCATATGTTTGTTTGCTTATCATACATTCAATAAAAAGGAACATAAAAAGGACAACATTTGGTGTACAAATAATAAATAAACTCTTTATTGATAAAATGTCTCCAAAAACTTAATACATCATTTAGTCCTTTGGGTACCATGTCTAACAATCTCCCACTTGCCCTAAGTGAGTAAATATGACATGTCTCGCATCCCCATAGCCTCCATATGCTTCTTGAAAACTCTTGTAGTTAGTGGTCTTCGTGAAAAGATTAGCTATATTATCCTCAGACGCGATCTTGCATACTACAATATGCCTACCCTCAACAAAGTCCTATATCATATGATACCTCTGATAAATATGCTTACTCTTCTTGTGAAATCTTAGTTCCTCAAAATTAGCTATCGTTGTTTTATCGATACCAAGAACTACCTCAAGCTCCCTAGGGAACTTATGGAGCCACATTACTTCTTTCAAAGCATCATAAGCTACTACATACTTGACCCTTATCATTAAATCCAAAGTGCAATCTTACTTAACACTTCTCCAAACAATGGCGCCTCTACCTAAAGGAAACATAGAACTAGAAGTCGATTTTCTTGAATCCAAACAAGATTAGAAATCCAAATTAGTGTGTCCAAGAGGTGTTAGATCCTCACCAGAATACACTAGCATATAACCTCTGGTCCTTCTTAGGTACTTGAAAATATGCTTGACCGCAACCTAGTGGTTTAGTCTTGGATCCGACTAAATTTGACTTACTATCTTGATCACATAACAAATATTTGGTCATGTGTAAAGCATCGCGTAGATAAGACTACCCACTGTCGAAGCATAAGGCCCTTCTTCATGTATTCTCTTTCTTCATCAGGCTTTGGAGAGTCATTCCTAGAAAGAGTAATTCCAAACTTAGACGGTTGCCTACTTTCCTTAGAATTCTACATCATATACTTCTCAAGAATTTTTCTATATATGCCGCTTGGGATAAAACTATCATTTTATTTTTCATATCCTGAAATATTTAGATACCTAGAACATAATTACCCTCACCTAAGTCTTTTATGTCAAACTGCTTAGTAAACCAAAATTTGATCGATAACAATGCCCTAACATCATTACCAATAAGTAGAATGTCATCTACATAGAGTAGTAGAAAAACCACCCTCTTATCCTTAATGTGTCTGTAAACACATGGTTCATCCACATTTTGTTTGAACCCATAAGTCTTAATTACTTAATCAAATCTTATGTTCTAAGAATGAGAAGCCTGCTTAAGTCTATAAATTGACTTTAGCAGCTTACAGACCTTGCTCTTTTGACCCTTAGCCTCGAACCCGTCTGGTTGTACATATGAACTCATCAAGATAGCCGTTTAAAAAGGTCATCTCGACATTTGTTTGTCAAATCTCATTAATCAAAAGCGGCAACTATGGATAAAATAATTTAGATGGACTTAAACATGACTACAGGCAAAAAGGTTTTCTCGTAATATATTCCTTCCTTTTGCATGTATCCGTTTGCTACCAGTCTAGCCTTATAGGTTTTGATAAAGTCATGACTTCAACGAATGCAACATTCCTTAAAGAAAGTTATATGAACAACTGTAAGCCTCGTAGTAAAGTGGTACTTGAGGAGTTAGTGAATGATTCAATCACTCTAGGGATTTCGGTTGAAACCAATCCAATCAATGTAGAAAAACCAACTAAACAACAAATTAGGGAGCTTCGACATAATGGGAGAATCAGGCGTCAACCTAAGAGGTATATGTTGAATGGTGAAGCTTACTTGGTTGAGTCGGTTGAACATGACAAGGATCCTTACACTTACATATAGGCTATGAAAGATGTTGATTCAAAGCTCTAGACAGAAGCTATGACCACTAAGATGAAGTCTATGGAGACTAATCAAGTCTGGGAACTTATGGATCTTCCGAAAGAGGTAAAACCCACAGGGTGTAAGTGGATCTACAAGAGAAAAAGATGAGCATATGGGATTTCTTTTAGGTTATAGATATAACCCCCTTTAGGCCCTTTTAAATATCCTACAAACATGCAAATTTTTGAATGTCCTTTCAACTTGTTTGCTCCCTTGTATATGACATGAGCCAAACATCCCCAAATATGAATATGGTTTAAGGATGTCTTCCTACCAGTCCACAACTCATGAGAAGTTTTGGGAACTAATTTTGAAGGCATATTATTCAAAAGATAACATGTAGCTTGCAGTGTATATCCCCAAAAAGGATAAAGGTAAGGTAGAATAACTCATTATAGACATAACCATGTCCAACAAAGTCCTATTTTTTCTCTTAGCTAAGCTATTCTACTATAGAATGCTTGGCGTAGTCAAATAGGACAAGATCTCATTCTTTAATAAGTATCCTAAGAACTCATCAAAGAGGTATTCTCCACCTCAATTGAATTAAAGTGCCTTTATGGGTTTATCTAATTGCTTCTCCACTTCAGCCCAAAACTCCCTAAACTTGTCAAAAGTTTTAATTTTATGATGCATTAAGTAGACATACCCATATCTTGAGTAATCATCCATTAAAGTGATGAAGTACTTATACCCTCTACATGTGCTGATGTTTATGGGATTACAAACATCACTATGCACAAGTTCTAGGACCCCTTTAGCTCGATTGCCCTTAGACTCGACTAGTCTTTTGGTCATTTTGCCCTCCAAACAATATTCATGTTGTGGTATAGATTCCACCTTTAAGTGACTTAAAACTCCATCCTTACCAACCTTTGAATCCTATTTAGGCTAATATGACCTAATTGCAAATGTCAAAGATAAGTCTTATTAGAGTGAGAAGTTTTAAGTCTTTTAGAGTTATTATTAACCTCAGTATTTAGCAGTGAGTCCATCTTCGGTTTGATAACATATAGGTTGTTTTACATCCATCCATCACAGATAAAAGATTTGTTTTTATGAATCACAACTTTATTATTAAAAGAGACTGAATAAGAGTCTTTAAATAAATAAGTGACATAAATTAAATTCCTTTTAAGTTTAGGAACATAAAAACAATCTCTCAAAACTAAAATCCTATAACTATCAAAATAAAGATGGATGTCTCCCACTACTTCAGCCAACATTAAGGATCCATCGCCTATCTGTAACGTGAAGTGCTCATGTAGCAAACTTTTCATTTCCTTGAACCCTTGTAGAGAAACATAAACATGATTAGTTGCTCTAGAATCTATGACCCAAGTGCCATTTGATTCGTAAACTAAACAAGTTTTAATAACCAGAAGTTCACACTTACCTCCTTTAGATAGGAAGTTTTTTATAATTCTTCTTTTTATGTCTAACCCTCCCGTAGAAAAAGCACTTTAGCTTCTTCGAGTTCTTCTTTTTTCTCTTTTTATCCTTGCCTTTTGCTGGGATAGAAGACTTCTCGTTCTTATCCATCTGCATCTTTTCGTGCCCTGGGTTAGGATTGGAACCAGATGCAGCTGCCAAGTTTGTCTCACGACAAGTCGGAGTTTTCCTGATTAGATTTTCAAACTCTAGTAACTAATTCATCAGCTCATCAAGGTAACATCCTTTCTATTACTCAAATTATATAAAGCTCTAAATAAGATAAACTCCTTATATAGAATCTCAAAGACCATAGTCATCTATGATTTAGCATCAATGTCAGCTCTATGGGTTTGAGCCTCAATGAGTAACCCATGACCAATATCATATGCTCCTTCATAGGAGTCCCTGGTCTCTATTTGTAGTTTAGAAGCTTCTAAAGAGCCCCTTGCTATTTCGTTAAGGCTTGACCTCCAAACATGTCTTCAAGATTATCCAAGATTTGCCTAGCAGTCTCATAATCCTCATGTTGAGCCTGGAGCACATTATTGTTGCTAGCCATAATGTAACAACGAGCCTAATAGTTAGCATCCTTCCAACAATCATACGCTTGGATTTGCTTATTAGTGGATTCCCTGGTAGGTTGGGGCAGACACAGTGTTGTCAACATAAATTTTAGTTTCTCAAAGGAAAAGACCATTTTTAGGTTCCTTTTCCAACCATTGTTGTAATGCCTAGAATTCTCACATACTTATTGACCTATGCATTGCATGATTTTGTGATGATATGCATATGATTTATATGTTGATTATTCATTTAAAATGCTTCATCATATTGTGCATTAAATACTATATTATGTATAATGTATTTTAGTACGACAAGTTTCTCGAAGGCGGATTTGGTAAGTGTTATGATGGAAAGAAAGTTGTAATAATGATGTTCAGGGATTACAATGAATTTAATGTAACACCCCGAAGTTAATTAAATGTCATTAGAGTGTAAAATGGTGGATTAGTGTGCCATAATGAGCATTTTAAATTTAATTTGATTATTTTGTGAAAATTAAGTAACCTTGTGTTATTTTGCTCTTTTAATAATTTTTAATTATTCTAAATTGTTTTTAATTGTTAATTTAAATTTCAATGAAACAATTTGATTTGAAAACAGTGTGTAGTTGCACACAGTCTTGTGTAACCATTTTTCTCTCTCTTCTTCTATTTATTTCATTTCTTTCTCTCTCTTCCTCATTTTCTTTCTCGCTTTCTCTCTCCTCTCTCACTCTCTCAGTTTCATTCTCTCTCTCAACCTCTCTCTAAAATTTTGAACCAAAATTTGATTTCAAGCATCGGGTTAGCAGATTGGAGGCTTGGGAACTTGATTAGACGATTTCAAACTTGTTTTAAAGCTTCGATTCGAGGTTAGTTTTTAAAATTCAAAAGTTTTTCTATTTTTTAAATTTTCTTATATTTTGATATTCGAGCTCGTTTAAGCTTAGAGAAGCTTCAATCTAGGTTAGAGCAACTTAGAATAACTAGAATACAAACTTTGTTTGATCAAAAACGGATTGAAATCAAGATTTTTCATTTTTCCTCTATTTTCTCTATTTTTGGATTTTTGTGAAAATCTTGCTTAAATCTTGTTTTAATGAGTTGAAAAGTGTTTAATAATGTTTATTTATCAATTTTGATCAATATCCATGCCTGAGAACTGAAAAAAACAGGTTGGTTTGAAGATTGGGACTCAGGAGGCCGAGAACCCATGCGTGGAAATTTTTAAAATTTCCCAAATCGACAGGCCGAACTTGATCTTCGACAGGCCGGATTCATGTGTTCGGTAGGCCGGATTCATACCATCGGTAGGCCAAACCTGGAAAAGTTTGGCCGACCGGACTTGGTGTTCTGACAGGCCGAATTGTGTAGTTCGACTGGCCGAACCAGAGGAACGACAGGCCGACCGAACATAACTCAAATTTTGTGATTTTTCACCTGTTTTCACTGTTTTCAATCCCGATTGAAATTTTAACTTTATAAAATGATTTTATAAACCTAAATGGTACACTAGGACACCATGAGATGATTTAATATCATAGGATATCTCGGATTAGATACTAATAGACCTAATTTATATCTAAGGTTGTGCGTGGATCTACGGAGCTAACGTATAGCGGACCGGGATTACGGTGTGGCACATCGACACGGATATCGAGGTAAGACTTCTACCATTTTCTTTGGTAGCCCTATTTCAAAGTAATTTAAGCCAAAAATGGATTATCAAATGCTTTCAATGAATGATTGAGAAATGTTCATAATGAACTTCATAAAGAATGTAAATGACTATATACGGTAAACATAGATTTTAATAATTAAAGAAAGATATATGGGCATGATGCCATATCAGAGATCGGGTCGTGTAGTGAACGACCTTAGGGGCAGGTCCCGAAACCCAGCTGGGCCACTTCGGTGGTGAATAATTGGTTTGCCCGAGAGAATTAAAAAGGTACTCTTGACAAACTATTTTTAATGAAATTTTAGTAAATGAAAATACGTATTTGATTTATTTAATTATTTATTCTTTAAGAAAGTTCTATTAGAATATTTATTTGTTTATTTTAAATATAGTCCTACTGAGCTTTTCGCTCATGTTTTTATTTGTTTTAAAATCTTACCCTAGGTGGATATCAGCTTAGGACCGGAGAATAGTTTGCTGATCGGACTTACGACCAGTAGAAGGTTTGGGTAGATCAAAGTACAATTCAAGGTATGTAAAATCTTTAACTTTCTTTTATTTCTAGACTATAGTTGTATAGTAATTTTGTCAGTACTACATGTGTGTGTACAATATGTGGGCCAGTGGGACTCATACTTGTTCCACCCCATATTTAAATATTTTTAATGTCCTTTTTTTTGCTTAATTATTATGATGGTTTATTTTATTTCCTTAATTTATTCTCTATGAACGATTTTAAAATTATCTCATTTTATTTACAAACCTAATTCTAAAACCCTGTTTTTAACTAAATCTTTATTTAATTAACTTAATTAAACCACCATGTCACCTTCCGTACTCCGAGGCATGACATTTAATGGATAAAGAAGCTCAATTATACTATAAGGTACAAAATTGGAGGGAAAATGGTCACTTTTGACCTAAAAGGATAGTTTTAGTATAAGTTTTGTTAACCAAAAAGGATCCATTAATGATGTATGATCTCTTATGATGGTGATGTATAGTTATGAAAACAATAATGAGTTGAGGACATGAGTTTCACACAAGTTTCTTGGTTAGAATACTCTAGAAACCCTAAATGGCAAAATTTTCGGTGTTCAAACTTTTGAGTCATGATTAGGGTATTTGTTGGATTGTAAGTGGCTTGAGAATTTATTATTCTATGTTGATAAGTATAGAAGAGTTCTAGAGGCATAGATAAAGTTTTGATAACAAATGGTTAAGATCTCAAAGATGGAGTTTGTAGTGTACCAAAATTTTGGTGTGAGCGTATGCACCAAATTTAGTAGGCAAAATGATTAGCCATGACCTAATTTGTACTTGAGCTTTTGTATGAACATTTAACACTTCATTAAGGGGGTGAGTATGCTAAACTAAGGACGCTAAGCTAGCCAAGGTGAAGCCACTTCATTTTGAAGTAATTTAAGGTGTATTCTTGGTTGTTTAAAAAGCTTATAAGCAACTAGGTGTAAATTTTAGACCTAGAATCTCTAAGTATGACTCTCCAAACTCTAAAACTTCATTTCCCCATCTATCGTTTGATAGAAAAAGAAAATTCCTTGGTGGTTTGTCAAGTTTTGGATGCCAAATCGCAAGAAAAACCTAACCGGGTCAAGGTAAGGGGTTGTTTCAGTTTATAGGATGTTTGGTGTTAGTTTAGGGGGTTCTCCTTTGATTTTTCATCACATATTTGAACCTAATGACCTTCAATATGTCACAAATAGCCCCACAAAGGGGTTTAATTTAATTCAATTGAAAACTGTTGGTTTTAAGTTCGTTATTGGTGGATGTCTAGAATCAGGTAAATTTTCAAAGTGCTTTATTTTTTGCCTTTGTTTCCTAGGCTAGAAGGCTCCTTTGAAGCTGAGAATTTAACGATATCTTCATTTATATGTTATTTAAATTCTTCTAAAGTAGTTTTAGCAAATTCAATTTGGTTTGGGAGTTATAGTCTTAAAATTGAACCTAGTTCCTAATATGTTGTGGTTTGTGATTCTTTTGATATTTTGGGAATTTAAAACTTATTCATAGCTTGCAAATAGGTGTTTCAAGGTATAACTAAGCTTTGTCGAGTCTTAAAATATAGGAGAAACTATGACAAAATTTTTAGGACAAAGTTTAAATCATTTTGAACTAAAATCAGTCCAAAAAGAGGTTGAAATGGTCCCCTCGAGCTAGCTGGCTGCGCCAGGCCAACAGCCTACACATAGGGCCTGTGTGGGCAGCCCATGTGTGTGGGTAGAATTGCCTCAGCTAAATTAGGCCAAATGGCCTAGTCAGGGGTTTTTGGGCCCTTGGTGTCCGTTTTTCATTATTTTTGAACCATGGGTTCAATTGAAGTTTAATTTTGATATATTTTGTAATTTAAGACTTTAAAGTGAAGCTAATTATAAGGATGAGAATTAGAATAAACACTTAAAATAGGAAAATGAGCTCCTTAATGTTTGATTATTAGTTATTGTATGATTGGTAGTAATGTAAGTAGAAATTTTTAATCTTTCAGAGGTGTGAAGTACTGGACCCCACAAGAGCTTTATTGACAGTCTTATTGTATAAAGTAAGTAGAATTTCACCTGTATTGCTATAATTGTTGTGCATTTACTGTTGTAAATTGATATGTGAAAGTTATGTGCATTACACTACATGTTGTGATTTCAAATATATGCCAGCATGTAAAGAATTATGAAAAATATGAAATTGATTATACTAGTGAGTTGTGACGAGACTCTAAGCGTCTGAGATGCAATGATGTGAAACTTTTAAGCATCGGGGATGCAATCATTAGGCACCTAGGATGCCTGGTGGGATGTTAAGCATCTGGGACACCAATGATTTAAGCATTAGGGTGTAAAACTTCCCCTCTAGAAAACACTAATTAGTATGCACCCTATGTTAAGAGTATTAAAGATACAGTGAAAGTAAATGAAATGAAAGGATAACAAAGTGAAAAGTTAAAGAGTAAAGATATATTAATTGAGCTCATTCATTCAAATGCTACTCATGCTTGCATAATTTTACTTACTGGGAATTAGCTCACTCATTTTTATGGTGATGCAGATGAGGGCATGTCCTAGCACTAGCTGAGGACTAGATGGTTGGCTGGCGCATAACCAATGCTCAAGGCTAATGTAAATGGACTAGCTGACTTGTTGTTTTATGGTCTTATTGTATATGCATTTTGGAGAGCTAAAGGGATTGTATATGGTACACGGCAGAGTCAATTTTTGAGAGATGTATTATATTGTATATATTTGGCCAACCATATAGGGTGTATTATATATATTTTGATTCCTTCACAAGTTAAAACTTTTTAAAAGTTAAAATTTACCCTTATTTTTAGACTCCTTTTGAATGATATATTAAGGTCAACATAAGTAAAACGTAAGTTGTAACACTATTTAATGTAACTAGTTGGGTCTCTAAGATTATGTTAGGTGTGTGTTACAATCGTAATTCTTGCCAATTAACATGTTTTTATCGAGTATCAATGATAAAGTGTTTTAGACTTTTTAATCTGCAATAAAGATTCATATACCAAATCTAAGTAAACATTTCACAACAGTTTAGTAAAATAACACAAACAAGTAAACATACAATTGCGTTTATATGTCAAAACCTTGAAAAAATCATAACCTTACAACGATAATTCTTAACTTAAAGTCTAACAAGCCGTTTAGGGGAGACTTGTCAAATTTAATTACAAACACAGATCCCCTTCAATTAATATATGCCATCTAAGATCCGTCTGATCTAGCATATACTAATAATCGCTTTCTTTGGCCATTAATTTCATTAACAGAGCTCCTAGGAAAGGTTAATAACAAAATTAATCCTGCATGTATAACCATTGTTTCAAATATTTTTTCCATTATTTATAATCATCACCTAAGGGTGTACAATGATAAATCATGTTAAAATAAATTATCCCATCAGAGATCCAACCTGTTATATGATGAAATCCCTTTTTAGGGGTCAAAACCACAATGTGTTACCCATGGACTAACGATGAAGGCCTTAGGTCCTCTCTTTGAAAACCTTCTCCCACTCCAATATTTTAAAAGTCAAGGTTTTATGTTAATATGCATGAATAATTTTTAATGAGCAACACTTCCTATTCTACATGGCATGTTATCAACAAATATAGTAAATCATATTAAAATGTAGATAAGCAAAGCAACATGTAAAGCTACAAGCAATGTAATAAATAGTCATAATATCATGGTTCTATCCTGGAGAAAAGAAAATAAAAATTACAAAATATCAATTGAAATATATTATTGATTCTTCATCTTGTATCTTCTTGTTGTATCCTTCTTTATGTGGCATTCGTCTTCTATTCTTCAATCTCTTATAGATAAAAAAAATTTATTTTTCTAGTGATCATAAAATTTCATGTTTTTTAGAATTGTCTCAAAAACACAACCAAAAACTCCACCGAAAAATGCACCTTTTTTGAAAACTGTTCTGCCTTATTGCGGGCCTACTGGTCTACGATCATCGGCCTGCCAAACTTCAATCAACTGATGCTGAACTAGCATTTTTCTAGAAATTTTGAAAAAATTATTTTTAAGCAGTTTTTAATTTTCAACAATTCAAAAACATAAAAATTTATAAACACAAAACAAACATAGAACTCTAATTGTCTCTACCTTCTATATCCATCTTCACTTTGAATAATTATTTTGGTACAAATTTTTACAAATCAAAATTAAAATAATAAACCCTAAATGGTGATGATAGATTGCCATCTAATTATATGAAAGACTTAGATACACATTCTAACCTTTAAGGAACTATAATCGATAAAAATTAATTAATTAATAAAACAATTAAAGTAAAAATTTAATTAACCATAATTCATTAATAAACATTCACCATATAATCTTATGATAATATTTAATTATATAAAAACTTTAGAGTGCCAACTCTCCAAAAAATTAAGTTCAAGCATAAGAAAGAATAAGATCACATAATATACATATATATATAGCATGATCACAAACTTGTAAATTTACGTAATAACCATGGCTCTAATACCAATTATTGGAATATAGTACATAGTAGAATTTTAAAAATTTTAAATCAGAATATTTTCCTAAACACAAGTTTGACATGCTAAATACATAAATTAATGATAAATCTTATGTGCCATTTTTGTATACCGAAAGCAGCATTAACCTGCGAAGAGAGGAATGTTTTTCAGAAGAGTCTTAACCAATTGTTCTTTTTTGTTATTCTCTATCCACAATCGGAGTGCGAGTGGTCGCATGTCGGATATCGTTTCCTCTGGTGACTCTCTTTCCAACCACTTGAGAAAACCTAAAGCTAAGATTCTTGATGTTGACCAATAGCTTTTAGGGAGTTTTAGAGTTTCTCTTACTAAAGTACTCACTCTTATGCTTCTCAAATGATTTAAATAACAATGTAAGCTCACTTCCCTTTTATAGTGGTTGGATCTGGGTTTAAACCTTATCTGATTAGGCTTCAAAATTTGAATCTAGATCAACTTCAAAGTAAAAGCACATGAAATGTATTTATTGATTTACCTGCCATGGTCGACAACACCCATTGTGTCATGGTCAACTGCGTTGTTGTAGATCAGGAGTTCGAATCAAATTTGAACTTCCTCAAGCTAACCTAATTATTCCAATCTCAACCAATTAGATAAATCCTATCTTATTTGACCCTGGTATCCTTTATAAAGCCTCAATTTTAATTCAAACAACCCAATAGAAAAGTTATTTAATTAAAATAGTCATATGTAGATAAAACCATACAAATGAAATACGATCCAAATAATTCAACATGCTTATCTTGAATTAATTTATAAAATTAATTTAGTTAATAAACTAATATAAATTATTAGATCCAATTAACTTAAATTTTAGCCAATCTATTAATTTAACATAAGTCACCAATATGTAGGAAAAACACGCGTTATCGTTATAGGATTTATTATAAGCTAGCGAAAGGGACCTGATAGACATATATAGATCAAGCTGTTATAATTATAAAATACAATATCCAAGATACATTTTTTATTATTATCAACTCTAACACTACTCTATTAAAAGCTTATAGTTGCACTCTCGAATTATATAAAATTACAAAACTCCAATAAGCTAACCATCTATAACATATCATAATGTATCACATCCCATAAGATATTCATAATCGGCTAAAGGATAAATTTTGTTTTACCTTCCTGATTATTTTTATCTTACATTGATTATCTCACTATTGGAATACTTATGGTTCATAAATAGTATACCATTCAGGTATACCTATGTATCCAAATGATCGAGCACTCTAGTCTTTCAATTACCGGATAATGCAAATAAGAGAATATCATTAGCTCTATAAAAAGTGCTATATATTCTATATCTATGAATAACGGGCCTATGTCAATCAAGAGTTATGTCTCCAATGTATCAAAACGTACACCATCACCAAATCAGGATGTCACTCTTTGGTGCATCAAAGACACAAGTCAAGAATACGAGCCTATTAGTCATTTTAAGATTAAGACACAACGCATATGATTGTCTTAAGTGAATTGATTTAAACAAATGGAATTATCAACCAAATCAATTCAACTTTTTGTCTTGATCTAATATATCATCACCTATGACAAAATACCAATATTTCTACTCGTGGAGTCCCACTTTGATGATCAAGACAAGCCATCTTCCGTTAGGGATGTAGACAACATAATAATCTTAACATGAATAAAGTGCCCAACTTTATTCCCTCTATTGCGGATCTTATCATTTAGACCATTGCCTTTAAGATTCATGTCTTTCGCATAATCTGTCCATCATATGTATTATCTTAAAGGTTTAAACTGATAGTTTCAGACTTTTGTTTGCTTATCATACATTTAATAGAAATGAGCATAAAGAGGACATTTTTTAGTAGATGAATAATAAATAAACTCTTTATTGATAAAATGTCTCCAAAAACTTATTACATCATTTAGTTCTTAGGACACCATGTCTAACAGCATTGGACTCCTTGATCGCCTGGTTGGTTAAACTATATGTACCTCAGTCGACCGGGATTGTTGATTATGCAACCCTCAGTAGCTAAAAATTTTTATTTTTAAAACATTTTAAGAACTTAAACAATTTTAAAAATAAAAAGATAGTTATTAGACAAATTTAGATCATAAGAGAATCAATTCAAAAACAATTAAAAATCAATTAATTAAAAAAAGATATCGTACATATACTTAACTTCAAAAATAAAATAAACACTAATTCAATCAAAATGAAATTAAATGCAAAAATTTAAATTTGATAAAATATAAAAGATTTACTAACATGCACAAATATGAAACAAAAAATCAAATATGCATAAAGAAAATTCTCAAGCTCTCAAATTTAAGTCTAAGGCATCTAGAATACCAATTCCTCTTCTAAATATGAAAATCAATCTAATGCAAGAGGCTTAGAGAAGATGTTTGCCAGTTGTTCATCGGTGCCAATGAATTCGTATAATGTCGACTTTATGAACATGATCACACAAGAAGTGATATCTGATATCTATATGCTTAGTACGTGAATGCAAAACTGGATTTTTAGATAAATTGATAGCACTAGTATTATCATACAAGATAGCTACATGATCATAATGCAATCCTAGGTCCAAGAGAGCTCGTTTCATCCATAAGATTTGTGTATAGCAACTAGTAGCCAAAATGTATTTGGCTTTTGTAGTTGATACTACAACGGAGTTTTGCTTCTTACTAAACTATGAAACTAATAAAAATCCTAGGAAGTGAAAAGTACCATTAGTGCATTTTCGATCAATTATGTAACTATCCTAATCGACATCAGAGTAACTCATTAAGTCTATATGTGTGCCTTTAGGATACCACAATCCTAAGTTCTTAGTGCCACTTAGATATATAAAAATGTGCTTAACTGCACTAAGATAAGACTCGATAGGATTTGGTTGAAACTAAGCACAAAAACCAACATTAAACATTATCTCAAGTCTACTTGCAGTTAAATAAAGTAAGTAACAAATCATATCTTGATTCTTTGTGATATCTACAGCCTTACCATTTTCATCCTTGTCTAATTTTATTGAGCAGTTCATAAGATTTGGCATCGGCTTTGGATTTTCTATTTTAAATCTTTTGAGGAGATCCCCTGTGTACTTTGTTTGATTGATGAAGATGTTATCTTTTGTTCGTTTGATTTGTAGTCTGAGGAAGAAATTCAATTCTCCCATCATGCTCATTTCAAATTCATTGTACATATACTTAGAAAATTCTTCACATAAAGCAACATTAGTAGCATCAAAAATATCAACATAATGAACAATAACTAACTCATCACCCTTAGATTTTGTAAAAAGAGTAGTGTCCGCTTTTCCCATTAAAAATCTATTTTTAATTAAAAATTTACTCAAATATATCATAGCAAACTCTAGGAGCTTATTTTAAAGTATATAAAGCCTTTTTCAATGTAAAGACATAATTTGGATACTTATGGTTTTGAAAAAAGGGTAGTTGTTTTACATAGATTTCTTCTAAAGTATCTATTTAAGAATGCGCTTTTGACATCTATTTGATAAAGAGTGGACCTTTTGTCACAAGCAAAAGCAAGTAAAATTCTAATGGACTCTAGACGAGCAACCGGTGCAAAGGTTTTTTCATAATCGATACATTCGTCTTGATTAAAACCTTGGGCCACTAATCTAACCTTATTTTGCACAAGTTCCCATATATCATTTCTTTTTAATTGATTTAGCTCCTCTTGCATAGCCAAAATTCAAAATTCATCACTTTTAGCATCTTTAAAACATTTTTATTCAATTTGTGAAAGAAAAGCTAAATTGTTATAGATATTTTTAAATGATGATCTAGCTCTTAACCCATATGCTAGACTATCATGAGTGATAATATCAGTCTTAGTGTGATAGGAATGAAATTTCCAATCTTTTAGTGTAGGATGTGAAGTGGTCTTATCTTTTAATACTCCATTTGATGTTGATCTTGTTGTGATTGTTAAGTTGGTTAGGAGATGATCTTTATCGAAGAGTTTGGATCCTTTTGAACCTTTTTTCTTTTGTCTTTAACTTCTAGGTTCTTCATTTGATGTTCCAAATCTAAATCATCTTCTTCTACTTTCTAAATGGAAACGTTAGTTCTATCAAATACAACATGCATCAATTCTTCTATAATTACAGTTCTTTTATTAAAAACTCTATAAGCTTTGCTCGTAGTAGAATAACCAAGAAAAATACCAACATCGGATTTTGTATAAAATTTTCCTAAATTATCTTTGGTGTTTAAAATAAAGTATTTGCATCCAAAAACTTTGAAATAGCCAATATTTGGTTCCAATATTTGATTTCTATCTCTCCAAAGCTCATAAGGAGTTTTATTTAATTTAGGTCTAATAAGAACTCTATTAATAATATAGAATGCGGTATTGACTGCTTTGGCCCAAAAATATTTTGGTAAAGCATTTTTATTAAGCATAGTCCTAGCCATTTCTTGTAAAATTCTATTTGTCTGTTCAACCACACCATTTTATTAAGGAGTTCTTGGTGCCAAAAAATTATGTTCGTAGCCTTCTTCATTGGAAAATAATTCAAAGGAATCACTGTCGAACTTGCTACCAGGATCACTTCTAATCGAAGTAATCATGTAGCCTTGTTCATTTTGTAATCTTTTGCAAAAATTTGAAAATGTTTCCAAAGCAGCACCTTTATTTGCCAAAAATATAACCCAAGAAAATCTTGACAAATCGACAACAACAAAGGCATAGTGTTTACCACTTAGATATGTAGTCCTAGAAGGACCAAATAAATCATATGTGAAAGCTGTAAAGGTCGAGTGATAGGAATTTCGAAAATAGATTTAAAAGAAGTTTTAGCTTGTTTTCTGAATTGACATGCTTCACATACTTTATCTTTTTCAAATTTGAGTTTTGGCAAACCCTGAACTGTTGGAAAAATAATACGCAATGGAATTTTAAAAATTTTTATACCAGAGTATTTTCTAAAATAAAAGTTTGACACGCTATATGCATAAATTAATCAGACTTCTAACCTCGTAAATGTAGAAAAGCTCCCGCAATCTGTGAAGAGTATAACGCTCCAAAAGAGCATTAACCAACTGGTCTTCTTTGCTATTCTTTATCCACGATTGGAGTACATGTGGGCATACATCGTTAAGCCTTTCCCTGGTGACTCTCTTTCCAACCAATTGAGAAAACCCAAAGCTAGTGTATGTGATTTGTGAACAAGAGCTCTTAGGGATTTTCAGAGTCTCATCAGTAGAGTCTTACTTTTAATTTCTTAATTGATCTAACTAACAATGAGTCTCACTCCCCTTTTTATAGAGGTTGGGCCTAAGGATCAGTCCTTATCAGATAAGGCCTTCAAATTCAAATTAGAATTAATATCTGATAAAATTCACATGAACACAGGTGATCTATTTATCGCTCGGTCAGCAGGCCGAACTGACAGATAAGCCTGACGAACTTGATCCATCGGTAGGCCAAACTTAAAGATCGACTTGCTAAACTTAAAATAAATGATCCTTGTGAATCTTTTGCTTCCCACCCGAGTTTCTTAAGATAGAGCCTCATTTTTAATTCAAATAATCCAATAGAGAATTTACCTGATTAAAATAGTCATATCTAGATAATCTCTAGGAAAATAAATATTTTGATAATTCAACAAGTTTATCTTGAATTAATTTATTTAAAATTAATCCAACCAATAACTAGACATGAATTATCTCAACAAGTTTATCTTGAATTCATTTTCACAAAATTAATTCAACCGATAAACAAATATGAACTATCTGATCTTATCAAATTTTCAACCAATCTAATAATTTGACACAAGTCACCAATTACTAGAAAAATATGCCGTATCGTTATCGGATTTTTATGAGCTAGCAAAGGGGACTTGATGGACCTATATAGTTTAAGCTCCCGGTAATTATGAAACCTAATATCCCAGATATACATTTCATAATTATCAACTCCAACTCTACTCCACTAAAAGCTTCGAGCTGCTCTCTCAAACTATATAGAATTACGAAGCCTGTATAGCTAAGTCTCCATGACATATCATAATATATTGTATCCCCATAGGATTATCCATAATAGGCTTAAGGACAAGTTCTGCCTTACCTTCTCGATTATTTTTATCTTACATTCCATTATCTCACCATTGGAAAACTTACCATCCAAAGATGGTATACCATTTAGTTACACCTATGTATCCAAATGGTTGAGCGCTTCAGTTTTTCAATTATAGAATAACGCATATAAGAGGATATCATTACTCCTTAAGAGGAGCTATGGATTCCATATTTGTGAATAATAGGTCTACGCTATCAAGAGTCATGCCTCCAACGTACCGACAAGCGTACCATTATTAAAATGTGGATGTCACCCTTTGGTACATCAAAAGACACAAGTCAAGACAATGGGCCCATTATTCATCTCAGGATTAAGATATGATACATATGATTGTCTAAAGTGAATCGATTTGCCGAGACAGAATTAGTAATCCAATTCAATTCACTTTATGTCTTGATCCAACATATTGTCACCTATGACAACGTGCTAATATTTCTATTCACGGAGTCCACCTCTGATGGCCAACACAAACCATCTCCCATTAGGGATATAGACAACATAACAATCTTTGCACGAATAAAGCACCCAACTTTATTCCCTCGATTACGAATCTTATGATTTAGATCGTCACCTTAAGAATCATGTCTTCTGCATAATCTATCCATCATATGCCCAATTCTTAAAGGTTTAGACCGATAGTCTTAGACTTTTGTTTGCTTAACATACATTCAACAAATATGAATGTAAAGAGGACAAAATTTGGTATACAAATAATAAACAAATTCTTCATTGACAAATTTGTCTCCAAAAATATATTACATTTTTACTCCTTAGGGCATACGTGTCCAAAATCTCCCACTTGTACTAAGTGAGTAAATATGAAAAATCTCTTATCTCCATAGCTTCTACATGCCTCTCGAAGACTCTCCCAGTAAGTGTCTTCGTGAATGGATTAGCTAAATTGTCCTCTGATGTGATTTTTCACACAATGACATGCTCGCCTTCTATGAACTCCTTTATCATATGATACTTCCGATCAATATGCTTACACTTCTTGTGAAATCTTGGTTCCTTAGCATTAGCTACTGCTGCACTGTTATCACAATACAGTGATATCGCCTTATCCATATAAGGAACTACCTCAAGATCCCTAAAGAACTTGCCAAACCATACTGCTTCTTTTGAAGCATCATTAGCCACCACATTCTCGGCCTCAATCGTTGAATCTGAAGTGTAATCTTGTTTTACACTTCTCTAACTAATGGTACTACTGCCTAGAGTAAACACAAAACCAGAAGTCGATCTCCTGAAATCTAGACTGGATTGGAAATCTGAGTCAGTGTATCCTAGAGGAGTTAAGTCCTCACCTGAATGCACAAGTATACACCTTCGAGTCCTTCTTAGGTACTTGAAAATATGCTTGACTACAACCTAATGGTTTGGTCCTAGATCTGCCTAAAATCAACTTACAATCTTGACTGCATAACAAATATCTAGTCGTATGCAAAGCATGGCATATATGAGACTACCCATTACTGAAGCATAAGGCACCTTCTTCATGTATTCTCTTTCTTCCTCAAACTTTGGCGAGTCTTTCTTAGAAAGAGTAATTTCAGACCTAGATGGTTGCCCACCTTTCTTGGAATCCTACATTGCAAACCTCCTGAGAATCTTATCTATGTAGCCGGCCTGGGATAAAGCTATCATTTGCTCTTCCTATCCTAAAAGATCTAGATACCTAGAACAAAATTAGCCTCACTCAAGTCTTTTACTTGATCAATCATAATTTGACCGATGACAACGTCCTAATGTCATTGCGAATTAGCAGAATTTCATCTACATAGAGCAGTAGAAAAACCACTTTCTCATCCTTAATATGTTTGTACTCACATGGTTCGTCCACATTTTGTGCGAGTAAGTCTTGATTACTTGATGAAATCTTATGTTCTAAAGATAAGAAGCCTGCTTAAGTCCATATATTGACTTTAGCAGCTTATAGACCTTACCCACTTGACCTTGACCTTGAACCGGTCTGGTTGTTCCATATAGCTGGACTCATTAAGATAGCCATTTAGACAGGCCGTCTTGACATCCATCTGCCAAATCTTGTAGTCGAGAGTGGTAGCTATGAACAAGAGAATTCAGATGGACTTAAGCATGGCTACAGACAAAAAGGTTTCCTCGTAATCGATTCCTTCCTTTTGCGTGTATCCCTTAGCTACCAGTCTAGCCTTAAAGGTTTTGACCTTTCTATCCACTTCTTTTTTCCTCTTGTAGATCCACTTACACCCTATAGGTTTTACTCCTTTGGGAAGATCCATAAGCTCTTAGACCCGATTTGTCTCCATATACTTCATCTCTGCGCTCATGGCCTTTTTCTAGAGTTTCAAATCAATATCCTCCATGGCCTCTTCATAAGTGTAAGGATCCCTGTTATGTTCATTCGGTTCAGCCAAGAAGGCCTTACCATTGAACATATACCTCTTAGGTTGACGCTCGATCCTCCCACTATGTCAAAGCCCCTTAGGTTGTTGTTTAGGTTCATTTAGTTTTTCTATATCGATTGAAGTGATTTCATTTGGAACCCCTAGAGTGATTGAATCACTCCTGAACTTCTCAATCACCACTTTGCTTTGAGGCTTAAAGTTGTCCATGTAACTCTCCTCAAGGAAAGTTGCATTAGTTGAAATCATGACTTTATTTTCCTTTAGGTTATAGAAATAACCCCTTTTAGTCCATTTTGGATATCCTACAAACAGACAAACTTCTGAACATGCTTCCAACTTATTCGCATCCCTAAACAGGTTATAAAGCTGGACATCCCTATATGCGAATATGGTTTAAGGATGTCTTCATGCCGATCCACAACTCATGAGGAGTTTTAGGGACCAATTTTGAAGGCACATTGTTCAAAAGATAACATGCAATTTGTAGTGCATATCCCAAAGGACAAAGGCAATGATGAATAACTCATTATAGACCTAATCATGTCCAACAAATGCCTATTCCTTCTCTCCATTAGGCCATTTTGCTACGGAGTGCCTAGCACAGTCAAATGGGATAAAATCCCATTCTTTAATAATTGTTCCAATAGCTCATCAAAAAGGCATTCACCACCTCGGTCAGATAGAAGTACCTTTATGGGTCTATCCGATTGCTTTTCTACTTCAGCCAGAAACTCCTTGAACTTGTCATAAGTCTTGCTGTTGTGGTGCATTAGGTACACATACCCATACTTTGAGTAATCGTCAATAAAATAGATGAAATACTCATACCCTCCTCGTGCCCAAATGTTGATCGATCTGCAAACATCAATATGACACGTTCCTTTTGGCCATATTCCCTTACACCTAAATGGCTTTTGGTCATTTTGCCCTCTAAATAGGACTCATATTGTGGTATAGATTCCACCGTTAAGTAACTTAAAGGTCTATCCCTTACCAACCTTTGAATCCTATTTGGGCTAATACGACCTAATTGCAAATGCCAAAGATAAGTCTTTTAGAGTTATTATCATTCACCTCAGTGTTCAGCAGTGAGTCCATCTTAGGTTTAATAAAATATAGGTTGTTTTGCATCCATCCATCACAGATAAAAGATTTCTTTTAATAAATCACCACTTCGTTATTAAAAGAAACCGAATAGGAATCTTTAAATAAACAAGCTACAGATATGAAATTCCTTTTAAGTTTAGGAATAAACAAATAATCTCGCAAAACTAAACTCCTATAATTATCAAAATAAAGATGGATATTTCTCACTGCTTTAGCCAACACCAAGGATCCATCGCCTATCCGAAACACGAAGTTTTCGCAAAGTAAACTTCTCGTTTCCCAGAATCCCTCAAGAGAAATACAAATATGATTAATTGCTCCAGAATCTATGACCCATATGTCACCTAATTTTTCAACTAAACAAGTTTCTCGAAGATTACATGTACCTCATTTGGAAAGAAAGTCCTTGTAATTCTTCTTTATGTGCCCACCTTTTCGTTCTCAGCCTTTTGGTTCCTTCCATTCCTTGGATTAGGATTGGATCTAGATGCACCTACTAAGTTAACCTTTCCACTAGTAAGAGTTTCCTTGATTAGACTTTCAAACTCCTGTAATTGCTTTATCAACTCCCTTGAGGTCACATCCTATCTATTGCTTGAATAAGCTCTGAACGAGATGAACTCCTTTGACAAAGTCTAAAAAACCATAGTCATCTATGACTCAGCGTCGATATTGGTTTCATGGCTTGAGCCTCAACAAGGTAGCCTATGACCAACATGATATGCTCCTTCATAGATGTCCCCTGTCTTTGCTTGTAGTTTAGATGTTTCTAAAGTGCCCCTTACTGGTTTGTTAGGGCCTGGCCTCTAAACATGTCTTCAAGATTATCCAAGATCTATTAGCAATCTTATAATCCTTATGTTGAGCATGCAACACAATATACGTGTTGGCCATAACATAGCAGCAGGCCTAATCGTTAGCATATATCCAGCGATGATACGCTTGGATTTGCTTATTAGTAGATTCCCTAGTAGGTTTGGGAGGAGACGATGTGGTTAACACAAATGTCAGTTTCTCAAAGGATAAGATGATATTTAGGTTCTTTTTCCAATCATTAAAATTCTCACCAGTTAATTAGTTTTTATCAAGTATCAAAGATAAAGTATTTTTAGACATTTTAAATCTACAATAAAGAATCATATACCAAACATAAGCAAACATATCATAATAATTTAGTAAGATAACACAATCATGTAAAGCATACAAATGTGTTTATGTGTCAAAAGCTTAAAAATATTACAACCTTACAACGATAATTCCCAATTCAGAATTCAACAAGCTCCTAGGGGAGTCTTGCCAAATTCAATCAAAAACACAAATCCGCTCCTGATTAATATATACCATCTAGGACCCGTATGATCCAACATATATTAATAATCATTTCTTTGGCCATTAATTTTATTAACAGAGCTCTTAAGGGAGGCTAATAATAAAATTAAGAAGAGTGTATAACTATCGTTTCAATATTTTATCTATGGTTTATAATCACCACCTATGCGTGTACATTGATAAATCATGCTAAAATACCTAATTATCTCGAAAATCCAACCCTGTACATGATAAAGTCTCTTTTTAGGGGTGAAAACCACCATGTACTACTTATAGACTAACGATGGAGGCCGTAGGTCCTCTCTTCAAAAACCTTCTCTTACTCAATCTTTTGAAATCAAGGTTTTATTTTATAAACATACATGAACAATTTTTAATGAGCAGCACTCTCTATTCTACATGATACGTTATCAATATACATGGCAAATCTGTCACGCCCCAGAGTACGGGAGGTGATGTAGCAGATTAATTAGGTTAATTAAGTGAAGAATTAGTTAAAACTTGGGTTTTAGAATTTAAATTTATTAATAAAAATGTGATAATTTAAAAATCTTTTTAAAGCAAGTAATTATAGTAATAAAACAAGAAAGAATAGCAAAATGAACATTAAGGAAATAAATGTAAAGATATCAGGTGAAACAAGAATGGGTCCCATTGACCCACATTTGTGCATACACATAGTACTGGCAATATTAAATTACAACCATAGTCCAAAATAAAGAAAAGAAAGTTAAGGTTACAAATGCCTTGATTTTTTTAATTTAAATAACCTACTGCTCAAATGTCTTGTCTATGGACTCTTTTTCCATCCTAAGTTGATATCCACCTAGAGGGGAAAGATTTTAAACAAATAAAATGTGAGCAAAAGACTCAGTAGGACTATATTTTTAAAACATTAAATTTTGAATGAAATTTCATTATTCAAATAAATGTATAGAAAATGAATTAGAACAAATAAATAAATAGTTGACAATTTAATAAAAGTTTATCTTACCAAAACAGTTTATTGGTCGACTAGAAAGAATACCATTTTTTTCCTAGGTAAACCATATATATTTCACCACCGTAGTGGCCCAGCTGGGTTTCAAGACCTGCTCCTAAGGTCGAGGACATTACAACCTGATCTCTGATATGTCATCATGCCCATGTATGTTTATATATATCTTTTTATAATTATTAAAATCTCTATTTACCAAATGTAGTCATTTACATTCATTATGAGGTTTATTATGAAAACCACTTCAATTCTACTATTTATAAAGACATTTAATAAAAATTCTCTTTCAATCAGTTATTGAAAGCATTTTGATAAAAAATCTCTTTTAGGCCAAAATCATTTTAAAACTAGGTTACCAAGAAAGAGGGGTAGAAGTCTTGCCTCAATTCTTATGCTAGTGTCCCACACCATAATTCCAGTCCACTATACGTTAGCTCCACGGATCCACGAACAACCTAAATATATAGTAACTTAGTTTATCAGTAACTAACTTAAGGTATCCTATGTCATTAAATTGTTTCATGGTGTCATAGTGTGCCATTTGGGTTTATAAAATTATACTATGTTGTTAAAATCTAAATCAGGATTCAAAATTGTGAAAACGGGTGAAAAATAACGAAATCTTACCATGCTTGGTTGGCCTGCCGATCGTCCTGGTTTGACCAACCGAACTATACAGTTCGGTCTGCTGAAAAACTAGGTCTAGTCGGCCAAACTTTTCTAGGTTTGGCCTACAAGTCGTATGAACTTCAGCCTGCCAAACATGAACTTCAGCCTACTGATCTGGAAAAATTCTAGAATTTTTCAGGCACAGGATTTTGGCCTTCCAAACCCAAATCTTCATTTCAACCTATTTTTCTCAATCCTCGTGCATGGGTAATGATCATAATTAACAGACTAACATTATAGAACACTTCTAAATCAATTTAAACAAGATTTGGACAAAGATTTTAAAAAATCCTAAAATTAGAGAAAATGGAGAAAAATTAAAAATTTTGATTTAAATCCATTTTTGATCAAACAAAGCTTAAATCTTAGTTATTCTATGTTTTTCTAACTTAGATTGAAAGTTTTCTAAGCTTAGGTAAGCTTAAATTTCAAAATGCCAAGAAATTTGAAAAATTGAAAAAGTTTTAAAATTTTGAAACTAACCTCGAATCAAAGCTTTAAATCGTAGTTGTGGTTGTCAAATCTCGTTCCTGAACCTTCAATCCACTAACCAGAAGCTTGAAATTGATTTTTGTTTCAAAAATTTTAATAGAGAAATGAGAGAGAGTGAGAGACCAAGAGAGAGAAAGAGAGAGGATGAGGGAGAGCAAGAATGAGGGAAAGAAAGAGGGAGAGAGAGAGATTTTATAAAGGAAAAAGGAAGGCAGTTTTCAAACAATACCACGTCCTGCACGTGGTTTTCCAAAGTGGGACGTGTTGGTCATTTGACAAATTATTTTGTTTCAAAATTTAAAATAACAATTAAAAATAATTAAGAGTGATTTAAAACTCATTAAAATAATCAAAATAACATTAATTCTGAAATCCCACAAAATGATCAAATTAAGTTTACAATATTGGTTATGGCACACTAATCCACCATTTTACATACTAATGACATTTAATTAATTTCGGAGTGTTATAGAATTATATTATAATGCAAACAAGCAAAGCAATCATGTAAAGCCACGAGCAAAATAATAATGACCGTAATATTATGGTTTCTCCTTAGAGAAAAGAAAACAAAAATTACAAGAGAATAATCGAAACTTATTATCGATTCTTCATCCTTGAATCTTCAAATTGTATCATTTTTCATATAATGTCTATGTTCAAGTCTTCAATCCCACATAGATCAAAAACTCCATATTTTCAATCATATCCAAATTTAATATTTCTTAGAATCGTCCCAAAAATAAAATCAAAACTGCACTAAAAAACACATATTTTTTAAAAAATTACAGCTCTCTGCCAGCATGTCGATCTGTGTGATCGGCTTGCCGGTCATGATCCATCGGCCTACCTATCTTTTTAGGTTGGCCTCCCAAACTGGAAAGTTTAGCCTGCCGCTAAAGCCATCAGATTTCTACCCCATGGATGGCCTGTCAATCCTAAAGGTTCGGCCTATCGGTCAGCGACCATCGGCCTACCGAACCTGAGTGTTCGGCTTGCCAATCGTGCAAAAATCACAACATCCAGAAAATAGATCTTTTATGCAATTTTTCAATTTTATTTTCAATAATTTAAAAACATAAAATTAGAGACTTAGGAAATACTTGGAAATGCTATCATCCATCTTCTAGATCCATCTTCTCCAAATGATTATTTAAGTACAAAATTCTTACAAATTTAATATTAAATAATAATTCCTAGACGAAGATGATAGTGTGCTATCTAATTACATGAAAAACCTAGATACACATTCTAACTTCTAAAAAACCATACTGGCCTAAATTAATTAATTAATTCATAATTAAATAATAATTTAATCAACTATAATCATAATAAACATTCACCATATAATCTATGACAACATATAAATATGTAGAAACGCTAGAGTGCTAACTCTCTAAAAGTTAATATTCAAGCATAGGAGAGATCAAGGTCACATAATTTATTCATACAACATGATCAAAAACTTACAAATTTATGTAAAAACCACGGCTTGGATACCAATTGTTGGAAAAGCAGTACGCAGTGAAATTTTAAAAATTTTAATACCAGAGTATTTCAAAACACAAGTTTGACATGCTATATGCATAAATTAATCAAATCTTACTAACCTCATAAATACGAAAAAGCTCTCGCAATCCATGAAGAGTATAACGTTCTAGAAGAGCCTCAACCAACTACTCTTCTTTACTATTCTCTATCCACAAAGACCCAAAGATATAGTTTGTGATTTGTGAACAATGACTTTCTAGAGAGTTTTAAAGTCTCACTAGCAGAGTACTCAATTTAGATTTCTCAACTAATTTAAATAACAATGAGTCTTACTCCCCTTTTTATAAAGGTTGGGCCTAGGGATTAGTCCTTATCAAACAAGGCCTTGAAATTTGAATCAAAATCAATATCTAATAAAATCTGCATGAAAACACGTGATCTATTTATCGCTCGGTCAGCAGGCCGAACTTAAAGATCGGCCTGTCGAACTTACGATAAATAATCATTGCAAATCTTTCATTTCCCAGCCAAGATTCTTAGGAAAGAGCCCCAGTTTTAATTTAAATAACCCAATAGAAAAGTTATCTAATTTAAATAGTTATATTTAGATAATCTCTGAAAAAATAAATATTCTAATAATTTAACAAGTTTATCTTGAATTAATTTATTCAAAATTAATTCAACTGATAAATAAACATGAATTATGTAATCCCAATAATTCAACAAGTTTATCTTAAATTAATTTTCACAACATTAATTCAACAGAAAAACAGATATGAATCATCTGATTCTATCGAATTTTTAGCCAATCTGATAATTTAGCTCAAATCACCAATTATTTGAAAAGGACGTCGTATTATTATAGAATTTTTATGAGCTAGCAAAGAGGACTTAATGGACCTATATAGTTCAAGCTCCCAATAATTATGAAACCCAATATCTCGGATATATATTTTATAATTATCAACTCTAACGTTACTCCATTAAAAGCTTAGAGCTACATTTTCGAGCTATATAGAATTACGAAGCCTGTATAGCTAAATCTCCATGACATATCATAATGTGTTGTATCCCCATAGGATTATCTATAATCGGCTTAAGGATAAATTCTGTTTTACCTTCCCAATTATTTTTATCTTATGTTCCATTATCTAACTATCGAAAAACTTATCATCCAAAGATAGTATACCATTCGGTTACACCTATGTATCCAAATGGTTGAGCGCTCTAGTTTTTCAATTATAGGATAACGCATATAAGAGGATATTAACTACTATAAGAGGATATTAACTACTCCTAAAGAAGAGCTATGGATTCTATATCTATAAATAATATGTCTATGCTATCAAGAGTCATGCCTCTAACGTAATGGTATGTGTACCACTATTAAAATGTGGATGTCACCCTTTGATATATCAAAAGATACAAGTCAAGACTACGGGCCTATTATTCATCTTAGAATTAAGATACAATACATATGATTATCTAAAGTAAATTGATTTGTCGAGACAGAATTATTAATCCAAATCAATTCCTTTTATGTCCCGATCCAACACATCATCACCTATGATAATGTGTCAATGTTTCTATTCATGGAGTCCACATTTGATAGCCAAGTCAAACCATCTCCCATTAAATATATAGACAACATAACAATCTTTGTAAGAATAAAGCACTCAACTTTATTCTCTCGATTGCAGATCTTATGATTTAGACTGTCACCTTAAGAATCGTGTCTTCCGCATAATCTATCAATCATATGTCTAATTGTTAAAGGTTTAGATCGACAATCCTAGACTTTTGTTTACTTAACATACATTCAACAAGGAACGCAAAGAGGACAAGATTTGGTATATAAATAATAAATAAATTCTTTATTGATAAAAATGTCTCCAAAAATATATTACATTTTTACTCGCTAAGGCATACATGTCCAACATGAACAAGTTATTTTCTAGAAATTTTTGAAAGCAAATGCTTGCTAGCATGTCCAAGTCTTCTATCTAGAAGCCATGTTCCATCATTTAAAACAAAAAGACATTGGTTGTTGTTTGAACATTTTTCAATGTTAATTATATAAACATTTTCATTTTGGTTACCGATGAACACAACCTCACCATTGTAAACATTTTCAATCAAACATCTAAAAGATTTAAAAGTAACCTTATATCTCTTATCACAAAATTGACTAATACTAAGTAAATTATGCTTCAAATTATCAACTAGCAAAACATTTTCAATAAGAGGAGAGGAACCCTTATTTATATCACCTATGCCAAGAATTTTGCCTTTTGCATTGTCACCAAAAGTCATATGTCCTCTATTCTTCTTTATGAAGTTAGAGAATAGCGAGAGGTCCCCTGTCATGTGTTTTGAACATCTACTATCTAGGAACCAATTTACTTTCTTCATCTTCGATACCTACAAAAATAATTTTAATTCTTGACTTTTGATACCCACATAACTTTGGGTCTGTTGGTGTTAGTTTTTGAGGCTTTGGGAACCTATCTTTATTTTGCTCTAAAATATGCGCTTTTCTTGATATAGCAATAAAAAGGTATGTCCATCTTGATTGCAATAAGCATATGCACATTTCAAGTTTTGAAAGCTAGTTGATGCTTTGACAAAATAGTTTTTAAAATTTTTTTATCAATGTATGGTTTGTATGCTAAACTACCTTTATTGAAAACACACCGTTGTTCACCAAGCATTATTTCAAATATTTCTTCCCATTAGTGAATTTTAAAATATTTTTTATTAAGTTATTGATTTTCTCTTTTAAAGATGCATTCTAAATTGCTAAAGCATCACCCATAGATTTTTTCAATTTTTAACACATCAATTTCTTCTAAGAGAGTCGCTACTTTATTTTTAAGCATAGAATTTTTAAGAGCAAATTTTTTGTAAGCGTCATGTAATTCATTAAAAGCCCTTGATAATTCTATGACATCAATGTCATTACATTCATCATCGGAAGGAATAGGGGAACTTACCTTGTTGTCGTCGATTACCATGAAGCACATGTTGGCTATTCCTGTAGTTCATTGTCACCCGAGTCTTCAGATTCAAGCTTGTCCCAAGTGGCTTGAACAAATTTCTTTAATTCCTCCTTTTTCATTCCTTTCTTGCTACCTTTCATTTTAAGAGGACAATCCGATCTCATATGATAAGGTTTTTTACAATCATAACATATTACTTCTTCTTTCTTTGGTTTCTCACCTTGTTCTTCTCTTCTTCTAGAGCCTTTGTTCTGGTTGTACTTTTGATAGAGCTTCTTGTATTTCTTTGCTAGCATTGCCATTTCTTCAAAATGCTTTTTATTGAAAGCTTCATCTGATTCTTCTTTGTCATCTTCATCTTCAAAAAAGTAAGCTTTCAAAGCAATCCGTTTCTTTTTCTTGTCTTCTTCTTCTTGATTTTGCCTCCTTGTAATCTCATGGGTCATGAGGAACCAATCAATTCTTCTAGTGGTAGAGTTGATAAGTCTTTTGCCTTTTCCAACATTGTTCTCTTGACGTGCCATGATGGTGGTAAAGATCGGACCATTTTGCTTACTAGTTCACTATCTTTAAAAGTCCTACCAAGAGACTTACTTCGACCGTTAATAATACCTGTGAATCTAGTATATATTTCATTAATAGTTCCATGTTCTTTCATTTTAAACAATATAGTTTATCTTAGTTTCTTTGACTTAGTTGTCCCTTCATGGATAACCACTAACGTGCGCCATATCTCTTGTGCGAGGTGAATTGGGTTATTCATTAATCGTTGGTTTGAATTTAGTGTTGTAGTTATTGAGCAGGAACTCTAACTCTTTAAACTTGAAAAATTGAGGAATGATGCTTATGACAGTTTTTTGATCTACAAAGCAAAGATGAATGCAATTTATGACAAGTAGATTATGGGGAAAAATTTTGAGCCGAACTAATGGGTTTATCTTTATGAATCTTGTCTCCACCTTCGTCCTGATAAGTTAAAATCATGATAGACTAGTCCATACATTATGAAACGGTTTTTCCCCAATGACGTTGTTGAAATAGAAGATCCATTCGATGGAAGGATACTTTTAGTAAATGGCCAAAGACTGAAAAGCTACATAGAATGGATAACTGAACCTAAAGAGGTTACTCCTGTGACTTCGGCTTACTAACCCAGAGTAGTCTCTTTCACTTTTACTTATACATATTTATTTTTGTGCTTTATTTTCTTAAACTATGTATGTCTTAAATTTCATAAAAAAACTTCAAAAGTTAAAGTTAAAAATGAAAACAAAAATTCATTTAAAATGGTATAAATTAAGGAGGATATAATCAATTATGATTAGTAGATACCTTGATTTGTGGCCTTTTAAAACACATTTTGAAGAATTTGAGGATAAATGTGATTTTAATTTTTATAACAAAAAAATAGTCTTGGGAATCCAATTTTAAAAGACCCAATGTGTAATATATTATTGTGTGTTTATTTTAGTTTGTTTAGTTTGGTTTGTTAAGCTAGTTACATATTATCTCTATAGCTATACTGAATCAGGTAATATTTTTGTTGCTTTCACTATTTTTTTAATACAGTGGGGATTGTATACAAATTTGGTTAGGGGAATAAGGTGCGTATTAATGCTATGCATCAATTTTTTGCTAAAATTTTTCAATTTTTACTTTAGTTTTTTGTGTTTTGTAAAAATTTTTCATTTTGTATGTGATTTTGTGGTTTTTGTTAGTTGTTTAAGTCATTAAAAAATTTGTAACTATTAGTTTCTTAGTGATAAATATGTTATTATTTTGTCTTGATTTTTGAATTTCATATTAATATAATATTATTTTTATATTCTTTGAATTGTCTAACTTTATGAACTCTCGAAACATCGTTTTTATTTAACATGTTTATGTGTTTATTTTTCAAAGTATTTGTAAGCCATTCTTTTCACACATATACTGTAATGCTTAATTATGATGGCAAGTCAAAGCTATGAATATTTAAATTCTATTATTTTGTGTAAGTGAACAATTAAGGATAGTAACATTTTCAAAATTAACTAATTAATCATTTAATTAATTAAATAAAAAAATAAGAAAAAGTAATAAAAAGAAAATGCAAATAAATAATGTGCATAAAATATGTAAATTATTGAATAAAGTTAGATAAGTTTGGTTTTGTAGCCTCTTTAACTCGAGCAAGTAAGTTCTAAGGGGTACTTCAACATGTAGTACCTTAGGCCAACTGTCAAAAAGTTACTAACTCAAAACTCGCTAAATAGGTTATGGAGAAAGCTTAAGGGAGCCACACATTACACTATCCATAATTGTTGTAAAGTTTATTTTCTATTTTATATTTTTGTTCTTTAATTGTTCAATAATCTAAAGTTTTGCTGCCTATAGGAGTAATTTGAAGCAAAATATCAAAATAGTTTTGTCGTAGTTTTTTATGAAACTTCATAAATATTCATTCTCTTTATGCACTAAGTCTTGCTTACATACATTCTATTAAATGGCATAAAACTGTTTAAATAAAAATTTTGTTTTGTTAGCCTATCTAGTTAGGTGAGTCAAATTAGAGTTAAATCGTCTGAATTGTATGAATATTTAGTAAATCATTTCAAAATTCTATCGCTTTAATTACTAGGGACTAATAATAAGTTGGTTGAGGGGTGTAATGAACATGTTAAAATACATATTTTCTAAAGTTAAAATCATTTATTTTGTATTAATATTTCTCATTAAATTATCTAATTAATAACATTTTGTATTTAATAGTGTTTTAGTGTCTTAGTGTGAAAATATACTTAAATATATGGTTGTAATGTGTTTTTACATTTGAGAATATTTTTGGTAATTTTTAAAGTTGTTTTTGCATGTTTAATAATTGATTAGCTTGAAAATAATTAACATTGTAAAAATTATTTTGTGTGAATTTATTCTAAGTCTTAAAATGTTTGTAAATAAGTTTTGAGTTTGTAAATATGTTTTAATATATTTTTAGTAATTTTTAAAAATATTTTCAAGTCTTAAATAATATATTTATATGAAACCAAAAAGGCCTGAAATTTTAGAAGTTTGTGTGTTTTGTGTAAAATAAATATTTTAATAATTAAATATTATGTTTGTAAAATAATTAATTTTAGTATGTTTGTTAATTTTAGATTTGAAATCTGGAAGTAAAACAAAACAAAACGGACAACAAATGCAAATAGTGCATGCATCAACACTACATCAATATGATGTTAGCAAACAAAAAAAAAACCACCCAAGGCCAGTGTGGTGAAGATAAGGAGAAGAAATCAACTTGCATTGCAAGTTGATATAAAATAATAGTAATAAATAAATATAATATAATAAATAATAAAATAATCATTATAATAATATATTTACTGTTTAAATAGTACCATTTTGGCAATATAAGTACATGGATTCTCCCCCTTGAATCAACCCCTCCTTATTTCCTTCTTTGTTTATCCGCATCCTAACAATCCCCCCTTTAAAGAGGAGATCCTACTAGAACACTCCTTCAACCCCACCAAAAATAATAAAATAATGCCTAAATTAATGTAGAGAGTCTAGTAAGACATAAAGATGATCTTGTATATATAGTACTTTGGTATAGTTTTTAACTCTATATCTATGTTGTAATGTTATATTTTTTATGGAATAAATTATATTTTTCATGTTTTTAATAATTATTGTTACTATTCTTATGCAGTCTATTTTTACATAAATTCAGTCATGCTTTCTTTATGTAACTTAATTGTTATATAATTAATATTAATAATAGTGAAATAATGCTTAATTTTATGGAATATTTTTTATTGCAATATGACCTATTATATTGTCGATTTTAGATATTTCATAAGATGAGATCCTGTCGAAATTAACGTAAAAATTTATTCTATTAAAATATATTAATTTTGATTTGTTATTATCTTTTCCATCTTAAAAATATGTTAATTATAATTGTAATGACAAAAGTTCTAATTTTTATAGCTAATGCACCAAATCACTAGTGAGAAGTGGTAATTTTGATACTTTTTATAGGAAAACCCTTACTACATTATAGCTTGTTATATTGTCACTTTAGGTTGACTTATAGAAATAATAAATGTGCTTGCTATTAGTAGGAAAAGATATAATAAATCAAAAGCTTTAGATGATTATTATCTATATTAGTTACAAAACATACAAGGGATTCTCGAAACTTCACGATTTCAATTTTATGCTTTAAAACCTTGTTTAAGTTTGTTGAAACTTTTATTTTCTTTAAATTTTGTTTGTAAAACTCGTCTTATTTTTTAAACTAAATTTTGTCAATCTCTCAAATTCCTACCACTCTATGGATATGATCGTATTGTCTGTACTACAAACATTTGTGTTTAAAAAAAACATTTCGGGTGATACATCAAGCAAGCTAATAGGGTTTAAAATATCGATATCATAAATTACCTTTGAATGAAATTCATTGTCGTCGATAGCCGATCGCTTGCCTCGTCGCCTTGATGATTCATTACATCTCGCTATTATAGGAAAACTTAGAAGGATGAGTTGAACATTTTAAATTCAAATTTGAGAAAAAAAAAGAGTGAAAATATAAGCTAAGGTTCGGATTTTGTAGCAAAAGTGTAGTTTTGGATAATTTTGAACTAGATTAGACACCAAAATCACAAAATAAATGATTGAAATTGCAAAGGGAAGCAATGAGAGGATTTTGGAAGTTTTTTGTCTCTACTAGGGCCCAAAAATGGTGAAAAGGAGTGAAGAAAAGAGGCGGTTGGTATTTCTTTGTTTCAAAGAAAAATGTTAGAATTTGGTAGGTTCTAACTTTAGAACCAACTAGGTTACAACTCGACATCCTGTGTCGGCAAACAAAGGCAGTTGACATTTATTTGTTTCAAAGAAAAGATATTAAAATCTAGTAGGTTCCAAATTTAAAACCTACCAAGTCACAATTCGGCACCTGCGAGGGGCGACTAGAGATGGTTGGCATTTCTTTGTTTAAAAAATATATATTTTGGAATCTGATAGGTTTCAGGATAGAACCTGATAGGTTTCAACAGGTTCTCTCATGAGAGAGTGAGAAAAGAAGGTAACTTGTACTTTTAATAAATCATCAATTTCTAATGAAGGGGCAGTTTTGGTAAGTGGCTTGTTGGAATGTATTTTTTAATAAGTTTGAGCACTTGGAAGGCATTTTGTAAGTTTCTCTTTTAAAAAATGTAACTATTAATCATTTCGATAGCCTCTTCAAAATAAAGATCAAACTTTTTAAAAATTAGAAAAATAATTAAAAAAATGGTCTTTTTTTCACATTAATACATTATTGACCAAAATTAATATCTCACTCTATAAAAAATAGTACATCATTAATTAACTATAGCTATCACTGATAAATTTGATTTAATAATTGATCATTGATTAATTGGTAAATTATTAAGTGAAATTAGTTAATTACTAATTGATATTGGTTAATCATTGATAAACTATTAAATTAATCAATGATAAACTATCAAGTTAATTAGTGATAATAACAAACAATGCATCATTGATTAACATCAGTAGATCAATGATTAACATCATTGATTAACCATTTGAAAAAAGGTTATTCTTAATTTTAAAAAACTTTAGCCATTTACGTAAGGAAAAAGCTTAAAAAATGTCAGTTATCTCTAAATCCCTACATGTTTTTCTTTTCTATTATTTTGTTTTCTTTTTAGAGTTTTAGGATGAGGAATGAATGACCTGTTTGGGATAGCATGTGTTGTTACTTTTATGCAGTAGAAGAAGAAAAGTATAAGTTAAGTTTTTTAATTAGTGCTTAGATAATGTGTGGAATAGTACCCTTTGATTTTAGAAAAGTTTTTTAACCCAATTAGTTAAATAAGTCAAAGCTCTTATTGTTATAAAAAGTAACATAATATATAGATATACATAGAATTTGTAATGTCTTATTCAGAAATAATAGTTTAAAAGGGCATATAAAAAAGCACATGTTTCATAAGCACCAAATAGGTGGCTTATTTCAAGAGTGTTTATGAAAGCCAAAAACTCAATATGCTTATTCGCCCAAACATGTCTAAAAGTTGTTTTGGGGTTACATAAATAAATAAATAAATAAATAAACCTTAGTTTTAGAAAGTATTTATGTTACATGACACAAATTTCATAATTGGAATGAATAATGCCACACGTTCAATACTACTTAAAAATATGCCATCATGACACGGGTAAAATTTCGTGTGCGAACCAAAATACCCATAAATTAGACCCATGTATTGTAAAATTAAAAATATAAAAATTAAAAAAAAAAAGATTTGACAAGATCATTCTCAGTCACGATGCAATTGCCAACAACCCCTCTCCACCCACCTTGGGTTGCACTGATACCCCATATGTTTTTTTCAAAATAACAGAGACACCCATTTAATCATAGCTAATTACGTCACCTTTAACTTTATAAATAAAATTACATATACCGTTCATGCATAAAAAAACCATTTGTTTAGCTGTATATGTTGTTAGAAATGACATTTTTACCTTTATTTTGCATAAAAATAACTAATTGATATTTAAATACTTTTAATTATAATTTTTACTCTTATAGAAATATATTTTTCTTGATCCTTTTATTCAAAATTTTGAAGAAATTAAAAAGTTAAAAACTTACTCTAAAATGGAAAGAGTTAAAAGCATATTTTAAGAAAAAGGGTCAAAAAACTAACCGCTCAAGTTTTTAAAAGAGTTAAAAAAATCCATTTGATTAGTCGAATTGTTAAAATATTAACAATACCTTCACTTATAAGCACTTAATTTTTTTTAAAGAATTTGAAAATTATTTAAACATTAGCAATTTAAAAATAAAATTGAAATAGATTTAAAACAAAGAAAACTATTTAAAAATTAAATAAATATAAACTTAAAACTAAGAAAATCTAGCAAGTAGGGAGCAAGATAGCTATTAGAGCATATTGACCATGGTTAAATCGTAGGTTTGGCTTAGTAGATTGACAAATTGAGAGGGTGAGAGACTTTTTGGTTTTGTAATTTTTTTATTTAAAATAAATTTTTAAATTTTTTAAAAACTTAATGTTTAAATGATACTTAATTGCTCATTATTACAGGTATTCTTGACTTTTTTTTTCTTTTTCTTTTTACAATTTGACTAATCAAATAGATTTTTTTTAAATCTTTAAAAAATGATGGGATATTCTTTGATTACTTAAAACTTAAGGTATAATTGTGAAATTTTAAACAGAGGACACTTTTAGAATTCTCCAATATGAATATCACCTAATTGGGAGAGTTTAGGATTACCCTAGAACCCCTTAATGTGAAACATATAGGCTGCATTTTCCCAAGAATAAAAAAAGGAGGGAAATAGGCCTAATTAAGAGTAAAATAAAAATTAGTTGGTTAAAGTTTAGAGAGAGTTAGAAAATAGCATATCTGGTAAATCGGATTTGCAGTGGTAAAAAGCCAAAATGCCCTGTGTATGATAATGCTCCAAACGTTTCATTTTTTTCATCTATCGTTCTCTCTCTTATACCATGTCCTCATCATCCTCTCTCACGCCTCCCGTAAAAAGCAAAAGCACCAGGAAATGTCGCTGCCACACAACAATAAAAACATAAGTCGGCTTCGCTTGGCGACAAAGACCAAGCCTATATTTGCATTGCAGGGACTAGATCTCTATCATCACAAGAAGATCGCGACGAAGCTTGAATCTCCCGAGAAAAAAACCCACAAGGTTTTTGCTCTTTGCATGGTAAACAACACCACCATTGATTTTTTTTTTTTTTTTTTTTTTTAATGTACTCCGCGATACCGATGGGTCAGGACAGGGTAGGTTTTTTTAACAAACCTCCCATTAATATACATGGCAGGCGAATAAAAATCCAACGGGTCACTGGGGTACCCGACCTATCCCACAGCCTGCAAATTTTACTCTTTTTTTTTTTTTTTTTCTCTTTCTGTCTCTCTATGTTTTTTAAGAACTGAAAGACTTTTTTTAAGGGATTTTTTTTAGTTGAAATTAACATTCCTTTTTATAAGATTAACATTCCCTTTCTTTATTTGATTTTTTTTTACTATGCATTTCTTTATTTAATTTGGAGCACACTCTTCTTCCATATTGATACACTCTATAACCCATTTAATCTATAACGTTGTTTTCTATTGTTATGCCACACTTTTATATATATAAATAAGAGTGTCCAACTAATCAGTAAGATTCACTAAATTAAGTACAGTAAAGAACAAAATATACATACTAAATTACTCAATAAAAAAAAGACTGATAGAGAGAGAGAGAGAGAGGACTATAGAGCAAAAAAAAAAAGAAAAAGAGTGAAGCACTGCTCATGATAAAAAACCATGGTAACCGCTGACAACAAAGTGTCTGTTCCATCACAGGGTAAATGCAATTTACTGTAGCAAACTTGAGAGAATTACATTCATAAAAAAAATTAAAAAACTGAAAAAACTTTAGCACAAATCAAAAAATATATTCAAAAAAAATGCAAAGTATAATTGGAGTGGTTCCAAATTAGTCGAAAAATACATCCACAATGTAAATTGACTAAAATATAGTAAAGAAAATAAGTGCTTAATTACGTTTAAAGAATAGTTAAATGTACAAGAGCATGCCCTGTATTTGCATGATTCATAATTGCTTTTCATAAATCAAAATGCACAAAATCATATTGTAAGAAGTAAGAACCAACTACAGCAGTTGAGCTAAGATTTGATGCCTTGTCATTCTTGCATAGAGATATCCCTAGCATGAATATGCCCTCTAGCCATTAGTTTTCCAACCAAAACAGGTACTACCATCTTATTTTTCCAATCCAAATTGCTGTTTTTGGAGTAACTAAATTACATTTTAATAACAACTCAAATTTAAGGACTCTTTCCCTTAACTAATTCAAATTGTTGTCTTCGGAGTATTCCTTATTGAGGCTGGCATAAGCATTATGTCATTAGTTAAACCCCATCTTTCTCCTATCAATAAATCAAACATCAACCACATTTTTTTTTCAATTATCTTCTCTTTCTTTCTCTCTCTCTCCTACTTTGCTTGAAAATTGATATTTTTTAGAGTAATTTATACTTGTGGTCTCTTAACTTTTTAGTTGATGATATTTTGGTCTTTTTTTAAAATTTTAGTAAAACAACCCTCAAATTCGTAAATCCTTGGCAATTGATGGACTTCCATCCAAATCAATCAACTTTTTAATAGAATATTATCACCTACAAGACATGTGTACAATTTTATACTAAAAGGACTAAAATACCCCTATAAAAGACTTCATAACCTAGGGAAAAAATAAAAAAATAATAAAAAACTATCAAACTCCAAAATCCTTCTCTCCTGTGAAACTCTTCCCTATCCACAATCTTATAAGCCCAGAACTCAGCCCCAAAATCTTAGGCTGCTTCTTCTTCATGTTGTTTCCAGATTTACCTTTTGTTTTGTGGGTGATGCATTTTCTTTTGGTTAGTTTGCAGTTTTTTAATTAGTTTGTTATTTTTAACCTAATTTTGGTGCATACGTTTGATTTATTGTTATACCCCCATAAAGCAACTCATGTGATGGGCATATCCATGTTTTTGTTAGGCTTTTGACAGATTTGGATGGAAAACCTTTAATTTCAAACATTTTCAAAGTTCGCGAGTTGTTTTGTCAAAATTAAAAAAAGGACCAAAGTGGCATCAAATAAAGAGTTAAGGGCCACGGGTGCAAATTATTATATTTTTATGAACAGCTTTTGAATCATTGTACAAATATTGTCTTAGGAAACAACTAACTTTTCATTGCTTGTGCATAAACCTATATCAATCTCCCAAGTGAGGGAAAAAAACAAGCAAAAATCTTCTAGAGAAACATTTACACAGATGGAGAAGAAGAAGCATTCAATGTGAGACTATGATCAAACGGAAACAAGAAAGAAAGAAAGAAAGAACAAACTAAAAAAAATTAAACGAAATATATGATGATTACTCCTACCAGAAGTTCAAATCCAAAATATTATTAGAATTCCAATGATGAAAACTGACCCAGCATTCTTTCTAGGGATGAAAAAAAAAACCTTGAAAAGAAAAAAAAAAGTTGGAAGAGGAGAATCTTTTTCCCCTTTCTATATAGTTATAAACACCAAAAAGAGGGAAAAATAAAAAAGATAAAATAATTAGGGAAGAAAAGAAAAAAAAAAGTTGAAAAGCAAAAGTTAATACTAAAAAGGAGGGAAAAATATAAAATATTTAAGGAAGAAAAGAAAAAAAAAAAGGCTTATAATAAAAAATAAAAAAAAAAGAGGGAGAGGCATCTGTCATCAATGTTGTTCATATTCCTCCCATGTTTTAGAATAAACCAAGATACCACCAATGAAGACTATTAAAAATCGATTCAAACAAGGTCGAAACACCTAATTCACTAAGTCCATATATGCTGTAGGGGCATTTGCTAATCCAAACGACATTACTAGAAACTTAAAATGTCCATATCGAGTCCTGAAGGTTGTTTTAGGAATGTTATCTCGTTAACTTTAACTGGTGATGACCTAACCACAAATCTATATCGAAAAAGTACTTTGAAACTCCTAACTGGTCAAACAACTCATCAATTCTAGGTAGAGGGCATTTATTCTTTACAGTGACCCTATTTAGCTGCTAGTAATCAATGCATAGTTTGAGAGAACCACATGCTTCTTGGCAAACAAAACAAGGTATGCCCCATGGTGATGAACTATTTCAGATGTAACCCTTGTCAGCTAACTCTTCTAGCTATTTTTTCGGCTCTTTCATTTCTATCAATGCCATACGATATAGAGCGATAAAGATCAAAGTTGTTCTAGGAAGTAGATTGATGTTGAACTCTAGGTCACAATTGGAGGCAAACCAGGAAAGTCATCGAGAAACACATCCCAAACTTGTCGACCATGGGAATAACGATGTTTTAACTATCATGCTCTTCTCATCCTCTAGACCGAAAAGAAGGGCGTAACATATTAGGCTTCTACGACCACTGACACAGGGTTTTAGAGGCCTGTTAGTTAATATTTGATCTGCCCCATTTTGGTAGGAAATAAGGATTCCTAAACTGGTTACTAAGGTGACTCTTCCATGTTGATAGTCAACTACCGCACTATATTTAGATAATTAATCCATCCCTAGGATTATATCATATGTACTCATATGAATTACAACTAAATCAGGTCTCAATGTCTCACCCCCAATCATAAGATTACATGAATTATAGAAAGTATTTTCCTCCACTTTAACCAGCAAAGAAATAATGTACATAGGAATTTGGAATTCCTCGAGTTTCAAACCAAGAGTGTTTACGAATGATTAAAAAAGAAGAGAATGTGTAACACTAGTATCGAATAATACGTAAGCTAGAGATTGAGAAATACATATCATACTGATAGTTATGGCATTACTACCTTATCCTGCTGAACTTTCGATTGCCATGTTATGAAGCTATCCTTGCACTTTTCCTTTGCCTTTATCATTATTGTTTTTGGGCCTGGGGCTAGCTTGAATTATTTTGGTGGTGGGGACTACACACTACTGAACCTTAGGACTAGAGATTAGTATAGTTCTACTAAAAAGCTTTGAGGTCGGTGCTATAGAGCTGACTGGAAGGGCATCTATACAAGCATAAATTATTGGTGAGGATACTGGGTAAACTGTTGTGATAGCTTATAAACACTACCCCTTATTGTTGTTGAGGATTTCTAAATGGGTAGTTCTTCCTAATATGGCCTGGCTGATTGCAGTAATGGCAATTATAATTATAAGGGCTCATTTGACTACTGCCTAAGGAGTTGTTGTTGCCGCTAGCATTTCCACTTGTTAGACATGTATGCCCTAAAGAGTAAAAATGTAATATGTTTTTGGAGACATTTTTATCAATAAAGAATTTATTTATTATTCATATACTAAATTGTTGCTCTCTTTACGTACATATTTGTTGGATGAATGAAAACAAACAAAAGTCTGAGGCTGTCGGTCTAAACCTTTAAAATTAGGCATATGATGGACAGCTTATGCAGAAGACATGATTCTAAAGGTGACGATCTAAATCATAAGATTCGTAATCGAGGGAATAGAGTTAGACGCGCTTATTCATGCAAATATTGTTATGTTGTCTATATCCCTGACAGAAGATGATTTGTCTTGATCATCGGAGGTGAACTCTGCAAGAGAAGCATTAGTGTATTATAATAGGTGATGATGTATTGGATCAGGACATAAGGTGTAATTGTTTTGGATTACTAATTCTGTCTCGACAAATTAATTCACTTTAAATAATCACATGTGTTGTATCTTAATCCTAAAATAACTAATGGGCCTGTTATTTTGACTTATGTCTTTTGATGTACCAAAAGGTGACATCCAAATTTTATCTTGATACGCATGCTAGTATGTTGTAGACATGACTCTTGATGGCATAAACTTGTTATTCATAAAAACAAAATTCATAGTTCCTCTTTAGGAGTCAATGATATCCTCTTATATGCATTATCCTGTAATTGAAATATTGGAGCGCTCAACCATTTAGATATATAGGTGTAACCAAATGGTATACTGCCTTTGGTTAGTAAGTTTTTCGATGGTGAGATAATGGAACATAAGAGAAAAATAATCAAGAAGGTAAGACAGAATTGATCTTTAAACCGATTATGGATATCCTATGGGAATACGTCGCATCATGATATGTCATGGATACTTAGCTATTTTAGGCTTTGTAATTTTATATAGTTCGAGAATGCAGCTCTAAGCTTTTAGTGACGTAGTATTAGAATTGATAATTATGAAACATCTATCTAGGATATTGGGTTTTATAATTATCAGGAGCTTCAACTATATAGGTCCATCAGGTCCCCTTTGCTAACTCATAATAAATCCTGTAACGATACAGTGTGCTTTTTTAATAAATTGATGACTTATGTTAAATTATTAGATTGGTTGAAATTTAATATGATCAGATACTTTATGTCTATTTATTAGTTGAATTAATTTTATAAACTAATTCAAGATAAACTTATTGAATTATCTAGAATATTTATTTTCCTAGAGATTATCTACATATAGTTGTTTTATTCAAATAACTTCTTTATTGGGTTATTTGAATTAAAAATGAGACTTTATCCAAAGAATCTTGGGTGGGAAATAAAAGATTCGTAAGTTTGGCAGGCCGATTAGTTATCTCGGCATACCAATGGGGCAAGTTTGGCAACCGCTCCGTTAGTTCGTCCTGTTGATCTCAAGATTTTTTGATCACACATTTCAAATGCAATTTTATCAGATATTGATCCAAATTCAAATTTTGGAGGCCATATCTAATAATAACCAACCATGGGGATGACTGCTATAGATAGGGAGTGAGTTTTCTATGTTATTTAGATCAGTTGAGAAATTAAAAGTGAACACTCTGGTCTGTGAGTCTTCGAAACTCCTTGAAGAGCTATTGTTTACAAGTCATGAAGAGTTGTACGAGATGTGCCCTCACACATACCGATTATAGATAGAGAATAGCAAAGAAGGCTAGTTGGTTAGGCTCTTTTGAAATGTTCTTCTCTTCACAGATTGTAGAAGCTCTTTGACAATCAAAGGTTAGTAAGATCTAGTTAATTTATGCATATAGCGTGTCAAACTTGTGTTTTGGAAAATTCTTTGATTAAAAATTTTAAAATTTTTGTTGCGTACTATTTTTCCAACAATTGGTTTCAGAGCCATGGTTTTTATGTAAATTTACGAGTTTGTGATCATACTATATGTATAAATTATGTGATCTTGATCTCTCCCATGCTTGAATTTAATTTTTTAGAAAGTTGGCACTTTAGAGTTTCTATATATTTATATATGTTGTCATGAATTATATGGTGAATGTTTATTAATTAATTATGATTGATTAAATTATTATTTAATATTAATTAATCAATTAATTTGTACCGATTATAGTTTCTTAGATGTTAGAATATGTATCTTAGTTTTTCATGTAATTAGATGACGGTCTATCATCACTATCTAAGAATTATTATTTAATTTTGAATTTATAAGAATTATGTAATTAAATAATCATTTGAAGTAAAAACGGATCTAGAAGATGGAGATGATAGAGGTTCCAAAGGTATTTCTCGCATCTCTAAATTTTTATGTTTTTTGAATTGTTGAAAATGAGATTGGCAAACTACATAAAAACTGTTTATGGAAAATCATGTTGTCTACTCGGTCAGCAAGCCGAAACCTTAGGTTTGGCATACCAATGGTCATAGGCCGGCATGCTGAATCTAAAGTTCTACAGGCCGTCTGTAGGGTAGATTTTAGCCAGCTCTAGCAACAGGCCGATCACACAGGTCAGCATGCTTATAGAGAGTTGTTTCTTTTTAGAAAATGTGCGACTTTTGATGCAATTTTGATTTTATTTTTGAGACAACTTTGAGAAACATTAAATTTGGATATAATAAAAAATATTAAGTATTTGATCTATGCGGTATTCAAGACTTAAAGATGGATACCACATGAAGGCAGATATAAATAGAAGATTCAAGGATGAAGAATCAATAATATGTTTCGATTAATCTCTTGTAATCTTTAATTTCTTTTCTTTAGGGTGGAACCATAATATTATGGTTATTTATTACTATTTTGTTTGTAGCTTTGCATGATTGCTTTGCTTGTTTGCATAATAATATGATGTGCTATGTATGTTGATACCATATCATATAGAATAGGCAGAAACGCTTATTAAAAATTGTTGGTACATGTTTTTTAAAATAAAACCTTGATTACAAAAGATTGAGGAGGTTAAGGTTTTTGAAGAGAGAACCTACAGCCTCCATCGTTAGTCCATAGGTAGCATATGATGGTTCCGACCCTTAGGAAGGTGTTAAGTTTGGTGTCTTAAAAGCTGTGACATTGTACATATTAATAATAAATAAATAAAGTGACATTTATAATTATTTTGGTTGCTTATATGTATTATGAATACTTTTATAAACATCAAGAAAATTCCATGATTATTTATGTGACTATAAATTTAGCATATAAGTGTTATATGCTTAGGGATAAAATTTATAAATAATAATCTAAATAGTTCGTAATAATTAATTAAAGTTTGGGATCTTTAATTAAATATTACAAGTACGGTCCAATCTCATTTAGAAAGAAATAGTCTTATCTGGGCTATTAATGTAGAGACATTAGATTAAAGGTACTTTATATAATAAGATTATATAGGACTGGACCAGATAAATTATGAATCTCTAATAATCATTTGTTATAAATAGAGTATTCAAATTTATCACTATGATGATAATATATTTGACAGTCTTAATCCTAAGTATTTATTAGAATCCTATTTATGACATTATGTTTTTTAACTTGCATGGTAAGATTTGTCTAAATACAGATCATAACTTAGCATCTTGGAAACATAATATAATAAATGGCTAGAAATAATATTATATAGATATGGAATCCATTCCTTCCTTATGGATGTTAGAAAAATAGTTTTCTTGAGTGAAAATTCAAGGTTTGAATAGCAGAGCGCTCGTTCATAATAAGATTATGAATTAACTATTCATTAGAGAATTATTGGAACTTAAGACTAAAGATATAATAAGAGAGGAAAACAAAAATTGAACCTAAATTTTATTATGAACTATTTATGTAGGACTGACTTATATGTAATGATTATATCAATGGACAACTTGCTAATTTTCTTTAAGTAATTTTACTATAATCTCAAGAGCTCAGTTTTAAGTTTTTAGTGGAGTAACATTGAAACTAATAAATTTGGCACATTAATTAAAGAGTTTGATTAATTGTCAAATTTATTAGAGATTGAGTTATAGGTCCCCAATGCTACCTCTATGACACTATATTGGATTTAATGCAAATAATGAATTATACATATTTAGTTTGGAATTATTGCATTTTGAATTAATTATTTCACACTTGAATTATTAATGTGATACAGAAAAATGTCTCTGTGACACATAATGTAATGCGATAAATATTGTCACAATTTAACTGAGCATTAGTTAATTTATTAATTGATTATATTTAGCTAATGAGATTAGTAAAATATAGTTTTTAAATTAATTAATTAAAAATATTTGAATAATAAGATTATTTGAATATAATTTTAATTTCGTGTGTGACATATGTATGGTGGGACCACCTTTTGTCTTTTCCTAAATGGATAAAAAATTAAATAATTAATTGATTAATTTAAAAATCTAATTTTAAATAAATGTGATTTATTTTTGAATTTATATATATATATATATATATGGTGTTGAACCAAATATTACATATTTATATATATATATATATAAGATTTTATTATATATATATATATATATTAAAGAACGTAGTTTACGTTAATTTATAAAAAAAAGGCAGAAATGTTTACGAAAATGTAAACATACACACACATATATATATTAATAAAAAAACATGATTTGATTTCTTTTTTAAAAAAAATTAAGGGATAAGTCATGTAGAACATATCCTTTCCCTTTGTATTTGATATGGTGGTTGTTTTAAATTTAAAATCAATTGAAAAATAATTAATTGCTAAAATATAAAAAGATAGAGATAACAGTTATCTCAATAGATCTATCATTCACGTAACTTTTGTTAAATCCTTAGAGAGAAAAACTGAGAGTTTTTCTTTGAAAAAAATATACTATCTCATATGTTGAGTACATAGCAGATTCAGAAAAGTGCGAGGTTAATTTATTCTTACAGTTTGACGCCCATTCATCTTTTCATTCATGTGGAGGCTTGGCTTGGAAGATCGTGGTGTCAAAGAGGAAAACTAGGATATCTTGATAGTCTTTAAAAAGGTTAATAAAATTCTCAATGCTTTCTATTATTAATTAAAATTATATAGCTATTCCTGATTAACAAAGTTTTAAGAAAATTTTTGTTTATCAACGATCTATTCCTTTCGCTGCAGTTATAGCATATATAATTTTAATTAACATGATTTCATTTTGATAATATCATGTTCTTGATGCATGCTTGTGAGCACTTTGTATTTTTGCAATTTTTGTTCATGAGATGAATAGTTATTTTATGAATGGATTTTTGGTCATTAATTACATAGTCCTTTTGGATTGGTAATTTTATTCTCAGTTTGATTAGATCAAATCTATGTAAGCCCATAAGGGGGCATAGGCTTTTTGTAATTTATTATTAGTTATTTATTTATTTATTTATTTTTCTTCTCTCCATTATTTATGCATGGCCATGTTCAGAGAAATCAATGTGCATCCACTTTGCATTTAATGCATATGATGTACATCCAAAAAAAAAAAAAAACTGCACTCAAATGCAGTTCATGTGCAACATTAATACAGATTCTTTTTATGGCATTGACGTGCATAGTTCGAAGTGCATTAGTATTAAAAAAAAAAGCCGTCAAAAATTTTTTTCTTGTCCACTGTACACGAAGAAAATGAAGTTCTTTGGTGGCCTAGTTGTTAACTTAGGCCTTTTAAATTCTAAAGGTAAACCAGCATTGTTTCATTTCATGCAGTATACCTTCCAATGAAGTCTACAAAATTGGAGCCGGAAATTATATATAATTACAAGAAGACCCCTGTAATTTTTTTTTATTTTATGGGTTGTAATTTTAATTATCCAAAAGGACCTGGTCAAAAATCCATTATTTATTTTCATGCTTTATTTTTGTTTGATGATTGTGATAACATGTTCATGCATTATAACATGTCATCTAGGAAAGTGCCCACTTGTAGTTATTGTAACATGATATGCATACACTTGCATATTATTTCATTGTGTGTAAAGTGGTTTATAAAATGATTTAATATATGTTAGAATTAATTTAATGAGATTAAATTAATTGGGCTAGTTTTATAGAATCTTAATTTATTAATCAACCGAATAATATGAATTTAGTTTTAATAGTTAAGACTTGGTAAAATTCACATTAATTCTAAGTTATCTAATTTTAAATTGTTTAATTTTAGGTAACCTAGATAATTCAAAAAAAAATTAAATTTTTAGAAAATCTGGTAATTTGTGAAGTGTGAGTAGAATGGGATTCTATTAACATATAATATAACCTAATAATTAAAAATTGTTTTTATTTACTAGATTTATGAAACATATGATGTTTTATAAGATAAAACACATCTTTGAAAATAATGAGTGGGAGAAGGAAATATGACAATACAACTTGCGATCTCCACTTTAAGCACAACACCGTAAGATTTAGATGGCGTCTTGCTATGCTTTGATTTCGTCCTCCCTACGAAGGGTATCCATTTAAATCAATAACAAAATTGGCTTCCAAGAGATAGGATTTTATAATGTATTTTAAAATTGACCTACCCTACGGCAGCAATTTTGAGTTAAGTTGTTAAAATCTGAAATAATGGGTTACACTCATAAAGATATAATTAAATTGTTAATTATATCTTCACCAAAATAAACAGTTATTAATAAATATAGAAAATATGAGATATTTTGAATATATTTATTAATTGAGAATGTCTGAATTCAATTCATAAATAATTTGACCTACCCTACGACGACACTTTATTTATTAAAATTGAATAATCGTAGAATTAGTAAAATATTTTTTTTGTGTTTTTCCATATGCATTATACATCACATTTACTATTCCAAAACATATATTTATGATATTTATGCAACTATTTAATTTATGTCATTTTATTTATTTATTATAGCAACAATGTCTAATCCAATCATCGCTATTCTCTCAAATAAAAAATTAACTAGAGGTAATTTTGTCAAGTGGAAGAGTAACATGAATATTGTACTAATCTTCAAAAATTACAAGTTTATCCTGACGAAGAAATGTCCTCTACCGCCTGCTGTCAATGCTCTTCATAATATACGAGATGCATTGATAGTTGGATAGAAGCAAACAACAAGGCCCGTTATTTCCTTTTGGCAGGCATGTCTGACATGCTTAGGATGAAGTATGAAAGCATGGAAACTGCTTATGAGATAATGCAGTCTCTACAAGACATGTTTGGCAAGCCTTTTGAAAAGGCACGTCATGAAGCCATCAAGACTATGATGAATGCTAAGATGAAGGCAGGGGTCTCGGTTAGAGAACATGTTCTCGTTGAAATTTTTCTTGTATATTTTCGTAAACAACTTATTTAAAATTGAATGAAAAAAAACCTAAAAATACATATTTAAAACAATGAGATGTTTTTCTTTGTTTCTTTTTTTTCCCCACAAAAGATAGGTTTTAGTGTGTCTGGCAATTTTAATTTCAACAAAACTTTTAGTTGTTATAATATATAGCTTTTACGTATTACAATGTCAAAATAAAGTAAGGTACATTATAAAGCTCTCATATGCTATCTTGTTTTTTAATCAAAATTGATACGAACAATTAGTTCAAAGGGAAAAAGAGTAAAATAGCATATTTACATTAAAACTTAGTAAAGAATGTCATATAGTTTCAAAATGTGTAGTTTAGGGCATATTATGAGAAATTAAGTAATATCTGAAGAGAAATTAAGAACAAAAACTCTAAAATATCTTCACTTTTTTATCCTCTATATCTCTCACCCTTCTCTTTTGTCGGCATTGTTGGCGGCTAAGAAATATAATATTTACTTAAAAATATCTTATTTACCATGTAATACAAATGTTTACTAATGACTTTGCCGGATCATCGACGGCAAGAAATATATATTTACAAAAAATTATCGTATTTATCGTGTAAATATAAAAATTCACCAATGACTTCGCTAGACTATTAACAGCTAAAAAATACCATATTTATCATGTAATACAAAAATTTACTAGCGACTTAGTCGGACCGCCGGTGATCAAAACATACAATATTTACTATGAAATTCCATTTTTGCTATGCAAAACAAAAATGCATCAGACTACACAGCAGCCAAGAAATATAATATTTACTAGGAAATACCGTATTTACAATGTAAATATAAAAATTTTCCGGTGACTTAATCGAACCATCGGTGTCTGAGAAATACAATATTTACTAAAAAATACATATTTACCATGTAATACAAAAATTCACCAACGACCCGAAAATACATCATTACTAGAAAATACCATATTTGCAGTGTAATACAAAATTTCATTAGACTATTGGTGGCTGAAACATATAACATTTATCTAGAAATACTGTACATACCATGTAAATACAAAAACTCACTAGTGACTTTGACGGACTGTCGATAGCCAGGAAACACAATATTTACCAAGAAATGCCGTATTTACTATGTAAATATAAAAAATCACCAACAAATTTGCTAGACCACTAGCAGCTAGTAAATATTGTATTTTAAACAATAAATAGAAAAATTCAACAACGACCTTGTCGGACCATCGATGGCTAAAAAATACAAAATTAATTAAATTGATTAATTAAAACTACAAATAGGGCACGAGTCCTCATGTTCGAGCCACACATTCTGATCATGAGGTCACTAGAGTTGTAGATCAAAGGTAGACGATGCTGTTGTCATGGTCGTGCTAGTCCTAGTCTAACCACACTTGAAGACAAATGATGTTGTTGTTGTGATTGCTCTAGTCTTGGTCCAACCATGCTACCGTTAGAGTCAAAGCTCCTCACGCGAGATCAGCCATGATCTGACGTTTAGTGTTTAATTCAGTGATAAGTGCATAATTTGATATGATGTTTTAACTAATTTTCCCATATATCTTTGCTTAATTCTTAAGTAATTAATTTATTTTGTTATTTTGTGTCTTGTAGGTATTTCAAGGTAATAAGCTTAAAATGGAGAAAAGAGCTAAAATTTAGAGTTTTAACTTCCATTTATTTAGGTTGGAGGTCAACCGGGGGCTATAATGCTATTTTTTGGAATTTTTAGGACAAATCAGCATTTTAAGCAAAGTGAGCCATGCCCCTGCATAAGAAAAGCCCCATAGTTGTGCCCTAGTATAGAGAGCAAGCACAACTATAGTTAAAATCCATGTAATTACACCCAATAGTAGCAAGTCATGTAGCCTTACAAATTTACACTAGCCCTAATGCGTTGAGACAAAACACACTGCCTGATGCCCAGTTTTGCACGTGGCTCCATGTAGCATTCCTCACCTACCTCATTGCCAGCCTGAATAAGTGAGAGTTGCTTCTATGTGCACCTGTGCGCCTCAGAGGGCACCCCTATGCATGTATAGTCTTTTGTTTGAATTTAATCCAATTTTAAACAAAACTCACTTGTTTTCAATCCACAACTACCAAACCTATAAATGCTACATTAGAAACACAAAGTGCATTTGTTTTTCATAGTTTTTCTTAGTCTTAGAAGATGAAGAAAAAGAAGAAGAAAAAGAGAAGAGACTCTGGCAGTGGCTCAAGGAATTTTGTTTAGTGGAGAATTTTTTGATGCCAAAATCATTCTTTTCTTTATTTCTTTCTTTCTTTCCTTTTTTGTTTTTTCAATTTTGTTATTTTAGTTTTATTTTGATTGAAGGGAATTTCAAAACCCTAGACATATTTTTATGATTAATTTATAGAATTGTTTTTCCAATTTTCCAATTGAAATTGTTTATGTTTTTTTATAATTATTGTTTATAATTATTTTTTTTGTTTTGTTTAGGTGCGTAACTAAACAGGAGTTGAATTTAATCTATTGCTAGATTAGGATGCTTGATCCGTAATTATCTTGTTATTCTAATCATTAGTAACAAATTTTGAGATATGATTATGGGAGATTTTTGTTAATTGTGACGTGGAGCATAACACAGGTTGAACAATTCAAGCTTGTGTGCTTATTATCTAGATAAACTTATCTCTCTTATCATAATGCTTCTATTAAATTGAATCTAGAGAGGTTATTCTAGGTTATTTGAGGAACAAGGGATTAAGGGAGGAGCTTATTTTGCTTAACAACAAAGTAAGAAAAGATTAGGATAATAGAGCTTGTTGCTATCCATGGTTGGTAGTTTCAATAGATAATTGAAAATAATTTTGTAATTAATTGTACAGTTATTGTTTAATGATAGAGAATGATCCTTTAATTGGTCTTATTATTATTGTTTCATAATTATTCATTTTCTTGTGTTTTATTTAATTTAGTTATTTCATTAAATTCAACCAATTGTGTTTAGTTTTATTGTTTTTTAGGTTTTAGTATTAATAACTAATTAATTAGATGCAATGCTTTGTAGGAATGACTCTTACTCACTACTACACTTGCGTTGAGACGAAGCACAACTATAGTTAAAATCCATGCAACTACACCCAATAGTAGCAAGTAGTGTAGCCTTACAGATTTACACCAGCCCTAATATGTTGAGATGAAACACGCTGCCTGATGCCCAATTCTGCACACGGTTGCATGCAGCATTCCTCACCTGCCTCGTTGCCAGCCTGATTATGCAAGAATTGCTTCTATGCACACCAATGCACCTCAAATGGCGCCCCTATGCATGTATAGTCTTTTGCTTGAATTTAATCCAATTGTAAGCAAAACTCACTTGTTTTCAATCCACAACTACCAAACCTATAAATACTACATAGAAACACAAAGTGCATCAGTTTTTCATAGTTTTCCTTTAGTTTTTCTTAGTCTTAGGAGATGAAGAAAAAGAAGAAGGAAAAGAGGAGAGACTTTAGTGTGGCTTAAGGAATTTCGTTTACTAGAGAATTTTTTGACACCAAAATCGTTCTTTTCTTTATTTCTTTCTTTCTTTCCTTTTTTTTCAATTTTGTTATTTTAGTTTTATTTTGATTGAAGGGAATTTCAAAACCCTAGACATAATTCTATGATTAATTTATAAAATTATTTTTCTAATTTTTCAATTGAAATTGTTTATGTTTTTCTATAATTATTGTTTATAATTATTTTTTTTGTTTTGTTTAAGTGCTTAACTAAACAGAAGTTGAATTCAATCTATTTAGATTAGGATGCTTGATCCGTAATTATTTTGTTATTTTAATCATTAGTAACAAATTTTGAGATATGATTATGGGAGATTTTTGTTAATTGTGACGTGGAACATAATATAAGTTGAACAATTTGAGTTTGTGTGTTTATTATCTAGATAAACTTATCTCTCTTATCATAATGCTTCTATTAAATTGAATCAAGAGAGGTTATTCTAGGTTATTTGAGGAAAAAGGGATTAAGGGAGGAGCTTATTTTGCTTAACAACAAAGTAAGAAAAGATTAGGATAATAAAGCTTGTTGCTATCCACAGTTGGTAGTTTCAATAGATAATTGAAAATAATTGTAATTAATTGTACAGTTATTGTTTAATAGTAGGGAATAATCCTTTAATCGGCCCTATTATTATTGTTTCATAATTATTCATTTTCTTTTATTTAATTTTGTTATTTCATTAAATTCAACCAATTGTGTTTAGTTTTATTTTTTTTTAGATTTTAGTATTAATAACTAATTAATTAGATGCAATCCTTTGTAGGAACGACTCTTACTCACTACTACACTCATTAACGACATTTTAAATAAAATTTAGTTTGGTGTCCCTCGAGAGATACAAAATTTTAGTGCCTGTTGCTAGGGATTGTTTTCTAATTAATTAGTTATTTTGTTTCTGTTTTTGGTTTTGCTTTTATTAGATTTAATTAATTTTTCTTTTGTGTTTTTTAATTTTTGTTTTGGTGTTTGTTTTGTGCAAAGTACTTCGAGGTGTTACATTGATAGGTCCTCACAACTTTTTCCCAACAAGACTCGGAGCCAATCCATACTACTTGATTGAGATACATGGATTTGCTCATTTGGTTTTTGTATCATGGGTTCTTAAAAGAGTGGCAACTACAATTCTTCCTTGATAGCTTATGTGTGACAACAAGACATTAGATTGAAAGAGGTCATGTCACCATCTTTTTCTTTCAATGATCCATAGAGGAAGCCTACTTCATGTTGGAAGACATTACTGAGTGCAATCATTGGAGTTGGAATTGTTTAAGGACTAATCAAGCTTGGGAGGACGATTACTATAATTTGGAGCCATGAGTTGACACATGATCTTATAAAATAGGGTTTGAAACCTTAAATAGAGGATCCTTGGTAGACCAGCCACCCACAAGTACATCTCTTAAAGACCTAGTTAAGGTTTTGGCCACCAGCACATTATAATTTCAACATGAGATGACCCTAAGCCTTCAAAATTTACAAAGTCACATCAATCAATTGGCTAGCATTATAAGTAAGTTGGAGGCACAAGATACTAATCAAATGGTGAATAATATGGTATGGCATGAGGATGATGATGGCTCAAACAACTTTGATTGGGACAGTAATTGGCATAATATGGGAGTTTTAATGGAATTTGAGCTATTAGAAGAGATCGAGCCTCGGGATGAGCAAAAGGAAGCCATTGATATTATTTTAGCTCAACACTTTGACACTTATATAGTTGACACTGATTTGCTCCTTCTAAGTGATGAGACATTTATTCAAAGCCATGAGTTCTACAAAGAACAACTTACAAGCATGGTTTTAGAGAATCAAGTGGAGTGTGAAAGAGTAATTGGAAAGGTTGTTATTAGAAGAACTCCTTCATGAAGCCAAACCACAAGACCCATTGGAGGATGAAGAAGCATATGAGATGATCAAATTGGGCTCATCAATGGTGCTATCACATACACCAACAACAGATCCCTATTTCCCATTGGCTTTACCTTCATCACACTACATCCTCTATGAACTTAGGCAAGAATCAGAGTTGCAAGCACATTCAAGAAAATTAATTCGAGTTAGTGCAATGTGCAAACATTTCCCACATCTTGGTAATTTTGAGGGCATCGAGAATAAAGACCCAAATGTGGGTTTTATGACACCTTCTATAGACGGAAACCACTCTTTGATGCCATTTATCTATGCCAAGCTAAGGACATAAAAATAAGCACTTTGTGGGAGGCAACTTAATGAATAGAAAGGATGCCAATGCAGATTTAATCTTTTTAACTCTCCTTCCTTTTATGTTGTTATTGTTTTTGTTTCTTTTATTGTGTTTTTTTTGTCATCTTTTTCTTCTATGCTTAGTCTTGCATAGAGGACAATGTAAGAATTAAGTGTAGAGGGAAGGACCTAGGATTAGTTATTATTTTCTTGTTAAAAAATAAAAATTTTAAATTTTTTGTAATTTTTTTGTTTGTTTTAGTTTAGGTTTTTGAGTCTTTTTGAGTCTAGGATCCCTTCTAATGTCTTTGATGAAAATTGAGCATTAATTTTTATGGTCTTGTGTAATATCCAAGAAAAAAATTCATTAGTTTAAGTCTATTGCTAAGACAAGATTTAAACAAGCAATTTCCTTAGGACTTTCATGTAAATATGAAGTTTTGTAATCCATGTGAAATATGTGTGAAACTGTATAAATCATGATGTATTTCATGAAAACAAATTTAGTTTAGAACTCAAAAATTTATTATGTTTAAAGTGATTTTAATGTCACAAGGATTTACTTAAATGGTAAGTAGGTTAGAAGTACAACTATCAAAGAATCTAACATCACAGATTCTATAATAGAAATACAGTCATAGAGTTATATTGTATAAAATAACACAGTATAGGAATAATAATGAATAAAAAATAAGGATAATCATGGAAGAATGTGGAAGCTAGCGGAAAGTTGTAGAAGGGATACTAATAGTATAACAAAAATTTTACACAATATAAATTCAGATTGAAAAGTCAAAGGAAAAGTTTGACTTTTCTATCTCAAAGTGTGGAAAATTCCACAACTTTCTTGATAATTTCATGGGCATTAAAAAGGAGAGGAATTCAGAACTTTTTTTCTCTTTTTTTTTTTTTTTTTTTTACAAAAATACCGCTAGACTTGGCCTATAAATACCCCAACACTTAGTGAAATTCAAACTTTTACTTTCACCACTTTCTCTCCAAATCCCTCACTTTAAACCCTGATTCTCCCAAAACCTTGTCAAGTTCCAACCACAAATTGACCTTAGGATTTATTCTCATCACTTTGGGGAAGGCTTCAAAGAAGATCTTAAGATAAAGACCCAAATTTTCATTAAGTATATTTTATGGAATTTGAAGTTTAAGGAATGAGTTTTTATTGGCTATAATTGGGTATTGTTAAAGTATATTATAAACCTATTTTCATAATGACTAAGTGGAATATGATTGTTGAAGAGGATATAAGTGTTTTGGGAACTTTTGACTACAAATCCTAAGAAACGTTATGTCTTGAATAGTCATATATACCAAGTGTTTGACAAATGTTATAGATTATGGTATAAAAGGAAAACCAAATGATATAGCTGGTTTGTCTTTCATATGTTTGAGGGTATGTGTTCAGGTCTAAAAGTACAAGTCTGATACAACTTCAAGTATAAGGTTGTCTAATTAATAATACTTGATGAATCTGAGGTCGATCTCATAGGAAAAAGGTATTGCAAAAGTCCAAATATTAGTTATAGTATTTTTCTTTATTAGTTAAAGAATTTTTTTTTTGAACATATTAGTCAAAGAATTTGAGGATTAGAGTTAATTTATTTTTAATTTATTTACTACATTTTTGCACATTTTTTTTGCTTTTTCTATTTAGGGATTTTTTTGTGATTTTTGGAACTACAATAATAAGAAACACGAATTAAATTGGAATGGTAAATAGAATTTTAATATTAAGAAATATAACTTAATTAAATAGAAGATGAAAGTTTAATAACAAGTACAATTTTAACTTAAAAGAAACATCAATTATAAAAATGTAGAGGATTAAAGATTTTATTCTGGCAATTAATTTAAATATGTTTTAGTTTTTTTCAAACTATTTATAATAATGGTTTAAGCATGCAATATGTTATCTTTTGTCCCAAACATTTAATGTGTTAATTCATGTCTATAATATATCAAAAACTCATTTTCAACAAATAAGCATGATTTCAAAATTAACTAGCTAAAATTACTAATAAAAGCAAAGTTAAACATTTACCATGTCATTTTCTGTCTACAAATAATCAAAGTATTTCCAAGCATTACCCGTGTTAGTCTATGTCTATAAAAAATCAAAGCTTAATTTTACAAGAATTTTAGCTAAAAATGTAAAAATCATAAGTTTTTTAAAATAATTTTGACATTATACTGCTTAGAAAACTTTGAAAAACTAGAGATATTTAACTTAATTTTATTAGAGTTTTCCACTTTCTCCTCAGCTAAAAAGAAATTTAGAAAGACATATTTAAAGTAAAAACAAACATAATTTTACTATGTATAACTATTTTACAAGACAAAAACTAGAAATATATTACAAAAACATAAAACTAAAAGTACAGGAAAACTAAGCTAAGAGAGAAGAAAGGAGAGAATTACTCCAAATTATGGAGAAAGAGGTGAAGAATACATACCGGAATAGGGGTATTTATACTAGAAGAGATCCACTATTTACATAATTTTTTATTTATTATTTTTATTATTTTATTTGGATATTTTTGATGCAAAATGACTAGGTTGTAATTTTGGGGATTGGATTAATTTTTTGGATTTTTTTTCCCGCTGATCCCACATGAATAGATTTGAAATCTGATCAATACTTTTTTTATTTTTTTTCTTTCTCCATAGGCGAATCAGCCTTAGAATGCTAATTTTACTTCATAATCTATGCGACGCAAGGAATGATCGAATGTTGGGAAGCCGTCAGATGCACGGACCTCTAACTGGAAATGCAGCCTAGATCAAGCCAAATCTGCTAAAGTTGATAGCTCTTTGAGGATCGCTAGAAGTGTCTTCTTATATTGATCGGACAGAGACGAAACGGCGAGCCAATGTTACACGTTGCATTGAATCCTAAGGGGAGACCTAGACGCGTGGCCGGCCTAGATGGGTTGGATGGCCTGATCCAATGGTTTTGGAGGCGCCTCCTACTTTTGAATTTAAATTTTCTTTTTAGTTTTTATGCATTTAAGGTTCTTTTGGTCAGTTTTTGTGTCGCTTTATTCTATTTTTCTTGTTGATTTCAAATTTAAAATAAAATAAACAACATAAAAGTAATTATTTTATAAACATAATTTTTACAATAATTTTAAAAATAATTTTACAACAAACATACAAAAAATAAATAAAAACTTCTAAAATTAATAAATCTTAACAGATATATTATTTAAGATTCGAGAATATTTTTAAAAATTACCAAAAATATTATAAAATACATTTACAAACTAAAAATTTATTTACCAACATTTTAAGACTTAAAATAAAATCACATAAAATTATTTTTATGGCTTTAACTAATTACAATCTAATTAATTATTTCATGTTTGGGTTTTCTAGCTGCAAAAGAAAATTCATATTGTAGTGCAGGAGCATTTTTCAACACTTTTTTTTTTTTTGAGGAATTTTTAACACTTACTTTTTTTTTGGGTAAAAATTGTCAACCCCAACTTGAATCAAAATCTCACTCCAAAATTACGTAACAACTCAAAGCTACATGCAACAATCTCCATTGTAACAGTTTTCTTTCCGTTTACTCTCTGTCAGATTTGATCGATTTACCCAAGCTCAGATCATTTTAATGCTCTGAAAACAAACTCCAGTTTTCTCGATCTTGACATTCTCTTCAGATAGATTCAACCCAATCAAATCGCTTCTCGCATTTCATTTCTAAATTTAGATCGACAAAAAAAATCGTAGACCTTCATCGCCTTCGATTCCTCAAAAATGGCGACAATGCAGAGCTTGATCGGTCTCGTCAACCGAATCCAGCGAGCTTGCACAGTCTTGGGCGACCATGGCGGCGAGGGAATGTCGCTCTGGGAAGCTCTGCCTTCGGTTGCCGTTGTCGGAGGCCAGGTTTCATTTCCATGTCCATTGCTTTTTTGTGATTTCTTCTAGGGATTACGTTTCCTTTCTTGGCGCTGAGTAATGCCGTAGTTTTCTTGATGTGGAAAACAGAGTTCCGGGAAATCGTCGGTGTTGGAGAGCGTGGTGGGGAGGGATTTCTTGCCTCGTGGATCTGGTATCCATTTTTTTTAATTTTCTTTTCCTGTAAAATTTTCGTAAGCTTTGTGATTGGTTGCTAAGAAAATAAAGGGATTGGGAAATGTGAATTTTGAAATGTCAATGGGGTTTATTCGTCGTTGTAATCTGGTTAGCGAAATATTGCATCGAGCTCGGTAATGGACTTAACTAAAGCTTACTGTTTTTTATTTTATTACTATCCTAATTGATTCAAATTGTGGAAATGTTCGTTTGTAAGGTTCTTTTCAAGTTTCCTAGTCTTTCTCAGCAGCCAAACTGATTTTTGTTGTTGCCGTTGTTGTTGTTGTGCTTGTTTTTTTTATTTTTTGTTATTTTTTTTATTTTTTAATATAACATCCTAATTGGTGGCATGAATCTTTGTATTCGGTTTTACCACTCTGAGGATGTTTTAATCATATAGGTTTGCGTATAGGTTTTCTTTTAAATTCCTAAATTTATTCTAACGAACTTTCCCTGATTGGAAGGTATTGTTACGAGGAGGCCATTGGTATTGCAACTTCATCAGACCAACGAGGGGCAGGAGTATGCAGAATTTCTTCATGCTCCTAGAAAGAAGTTTACTGATTTTGGTAATTCAACTTTGACGGGAATTATTACTCGTTTACTAAGACATGTATTACTTGTTAAGACTTTTTTTTTTTTAAAAAATCTGTTTATGCTTTTAATATTTTAATTTCTTCTTTGTTTTACATCCTTAACTTCTGCAGTTGCTGTGCGCAAGGAGATCCAAGATGAAACTGATCGTATAACAGGAAAAACAAAGCAAATCTCTAACCATCCTATTCATCTCAGCATATACTCTCCAAATGGTTTGTGTTTGCGTTTCACTAGTAGCATTTGAATGGAAGTATTTCTAATGAAACTGACATAGTAAACAGATATAATTCTTTCCATATTTATCATTGTTTTGTTCTCTCTTTCTAAAGTTTGTTTTGTGATGCTTTGTGCATTAAGAACATGTCATCTCTCTAAATACAAAGTGAAATGGCTATTACTGGAGTTTTCTAACTTCTGCCAGGTGCCAGCTGCAAATTTACAAAGTGTTTAAAAAAATGACCACGTCAGACGGCCCTTGTCTTATTTTTAATGAAATTCTTTATTTCCATGCTGGTCAGAATGGTGTGATGACTAAGATCATGTTTTCTCTGGCAGTTGTTAACTTGACCCTCATAGATCTTCCTGGATTGACAAAAGTTGCAGTAGGTAATAACTCTAATCTTGCCCTATCTCCTTCTCTCTCATGATCTATTTATCTATTTCAGTTAAAGACAATAATATTTTTTCTTGATATCATAAAGTATTTGATTGGTGTTAAATTTTATCTCTTGCAGAGGGACAGCCGGACAGTATTGTTGAAGATATTGAAAATATGGTCCGCTCTTATGTTGAGAAGGTGAGGATATGATACATAATGCTTTTTATCTTTATTTTGAATTTTGAAAATAAAAAAGCCGGCAATGCTCCGCTTAGGCCTGGAGTCTCATTTGACAAATGAGACTGGACGAAATCAACCATGCTAAGGTTTAGACCACATTTCAATTGATAAATTACAAAACAGTGATTTTTTTTTTTTGGCCGCTGCTGCTGGGAGAAGTAGCGTTTTAAAAATGTTGACCTAGCTTCTCAAAACTTGTTGCTCATCACCTTCAAAATTATCCTTTAAATCCACTATTACGACCTACGCTACTATGCTTTGAGCAATAGCAGAAGTCATGTGCCCCATGAAATGAAATGCAAAATGAGGATAACAGATTCAACCTTCATGCCATGTTTATTGAAGTTGCTGAAACTGCTTTTCAGAGCAGCAAACAATTTGGAAAATTGGAACATTGTGAAATGGTTTAATATCACTTTGCAAACAATGGAAATTTCTTTATGCTCGCACATGCATTAATTTTTATCATAGTGTTTGTGTATATATATGTTGAAAAAGAGTAGGTCTACCCGTGTATTTATTTGTGTATGTGAGAGTATATATATATGTGTGTGTGTTTGTTAGAAAAAGATGTTGAAATCAATCAAATCGTTGTGGGATTGGGTGTTAGAGATGGGGAGGGCTTGTAAAAACCATGTACTACTACATGTGTCCATGATGTCTTTATTCATTTGGTGATTTTTTTGCTTGAATGCTTTTGGGTGATTTTTTCCTTCAATGCTTTTGTTTAAATTCAAAGAAGAGTATTTAATCATTTATTTCAATCAATAATCTCTCCTTTTGTCAATAATATACAGAGAAGCTAAATACTATTTAATATTTATAGATTCGAAATTTCGAGATGGGTAAATATCAAAAATGATGAATTCATTTCTTACCTATAGTTACTCTATTTTTGTTAGGACTGCCGTCTCTAATTTTTAATTATTATAATTATTATAATAATTAATGAATAAAAGAATCATGCAAATTAGAGCGTTAACGAGATGACTTAATGAGATTAGGAAAAGTTAAATGAGTAAATAAATAAGTAAATACCAATTCTTTTGCTAGAGTTTTTTTGACGGATACGGGTTGACAAAACTATTTAAGCCGTAACAATAAAAATACATTGTTCAAAAATTCATGGTTCCTTTTAAAGAATCGAATTCTAATGCAAGGAAATAATTTGAAATTTTAAATTTCAATAGAGAAATGGATATTTATATTATATTGTTTTGTTCATTCAATTCCAATATTAAATAAATATTGGTATATTAGGTAGTAGTATATTAGTAGGTCGATTAAATATTAGTTTATTGGGAAGTATTATTCATAATATAAATAAGAATTCTTATGGTACCTGTTAATAATAAGTTTCAAAGCTGCTTTTTTCCCCCTCCGTCCAGTTATGGATTTCTGTGTTTTGCAGCCTAACTGCATCATATTGGCTATATCTCCTGCAAATCAAGATATTGCTACGTCAGATGCAATAAAACTTGCAAGAGAAGTTGATCCTACAGGTAGTATGAACTATGTCATATTGGCTATAATACCTTCTTTTTTTTTGTTTTTTCAGCTCCTATGTGCTTTTTTATTTGGTTCAGGCAAATTATTCACTCTCCTCCATTTATGAATTGATATTTTCAGGTGAAAGAACATTTGGAGTGCTAACAAAACTTGATCTAATGGACAAGGGAACCAATGCAGTGGATGTATGTGTCCAAATCCTTGTTTCAGAAATTAATCAATTTAACTTTTAACTTTCATTTCCTGCTTATTATTCTTGGCAGGGTTCTCTGCCTAATGAATTTCAAAATATTCCATTTTCTCCATTCATCAGATTGGAAGGCTCTTTTTTTTAGCTTTAGGCTTTTCTTTCTATTCCTTAGTATCTGTTATTGTTGTACTTTTATATCATTCATTCGTTAAAGTTTCTTATCATGCACTGTACATATATGCACCTAAGACATAATCATACATACATGCATCTATGCCTGTAGATACATAATTATGCATGCATGCATGCATACTGTTTCGTTTTTTTATGTTACATTGTGCTAACAATCTTTGCAATAAAATCGTCACATTCGATTAGATCTGGTCAGGTCATACTGTTTAGTTTCTATGAATATTTAAGGTTCTTGAAGGAAGGTCGTACAGACTGCAACATCCATGGGTTGGAATTGTGAACCGTTCGCAGGCTGATATTAACAAGAATGTCGATATGATGGCTGCACGTAGAAAGGAACAGGAATACTTTCAAACTAGTCCCGAGTATGGACACTTGGCACATAAGATGGGGGCAGAATATCTTGCAAAGCTTTTATCTGAGGTTGAATTTTATCCATCATATATTTATGTTGTATCTCTTTGTATTCTTATTTATCCCTACCTTTCAAAAATTATTGTCTCTCTTCCTTATTCTTTCCCCCTGTCGTCAGCATTTGGAGAATGTCATCAGGCAGCGCATACCAAGTATTATTTCTTTAATCAATAAAACCATTGACGAGCTTAATGCTGAATTGGATCGTATTGGCAGGCCAATTGCATTAGACTCTGGGGTAAGGATTCACCTGATCTCTTTCTTGCTTCTGACTGAACTTGCATAATCCAATTGAATTTAATTGTGCGATGGCATTGCTGGCCCAGCTCTATGCAATTTTAGAACTGTGTCGTGCTTTTGACCGTGTGTTCAAGGAGCACTTGGATGGAGGGTGTGTTCCTCAACTTATGCTTAGCATTTAACTTGAGTTTTGGCAAAAGAGTTAGACATAGGCTGCATGCTTTTCCAATGGGATAACAAATTTCATTTTGAGAAGAAATTTTACTTCATTCAACAAGTTTCTTAACCAAACTTGAATGGATACTGAAAAAAAATAATATAAATGGAACATGCCATCTTTCTTATGCCCAGTCTTTTGGAAAATTGTCCATTTTGAATTCCCATTTGACTCATTCCTTGCTATGCCAGTTCCTGACTGGTCATTAAGGAATATCTTTTATGCACTCTTGAAAGGAATATCTCATACCGGTTATGCACATTGGTGATACGGAGAGCCATTTGGTTGAGGCTACACAAAGTTAAAAATTGCTGCTATTGTGGGTTGAAGGTTTTGTATTTCAAGATATTTTTTTTTTGAGGCATTGCAATCTAAAAAGAAGTAAAAGACAACATTCAATTAAGATCCTATAAAGACCAACATAAAAATTAAATGCTTATATACCTGTTGCGCCTGGTTTTTAAGGTATTCTTTTTATAATTCCCATCTCTAACTGCTAATTCGCTGAAGAGAATGTAATGTAGCATCTGATTCTTTGTTTTTTATTAAGAATGATGCAATATGTTAAATTAGATGTGCTGGTACTTCAGGCGACCTGGTGGAGATCGAATATATGGAGTTTTTGATCATCAATTATCAGCTGCTTTGAAAAAACTCCCTTTTGATCGACATCTCTCAACAAAAAATGTCCAGAGAGTTGTTTCAGAGGCTGATGGCTATCAGCCCTACTTAATTGCTCCAGAACAAGGGTATAGAAGGCTCATTGATGGATCTATCGGTTTTTTCAAAGGACCTGCTGAAGCCTCTGTTGATGCGGTAATATACACTGCAGTTGTACTGTGAAACATTTCATTTCTGAGCAGAAGAGCCGTTTTCATTTTCGAGTACTTCTTAATAAATCATTTTTGGCATGTTGGGACTAGAAAAAAAGGAAAAGGAAAGTAATATTTGGCTGAATCTCAGTTGATTTTGCATTTGGCATTTAAGTAGTTTATAAAGTAGAGTTCTCAATGCTATCATATGTTTTTGTCTTCCTTATATTGATTAGATGACGTACTTCATGAATTTGAATTTTTTTTTTCTCGTCTCTAATCAGGTGCACCATGTTTTGAAAGAACTTGTACGAAAGTCAATTTCTGAAACTGAGGTAAAAAAAATCCTTCTACTGATTGTTTTTGTTTTTCTTTTAAATAAATGAAAAAAGAAAAAATGGAGCAAAGAAAAAGGGAACCATTCTCGCTTTTGTAAGTTGGTTTCCTACTGCAATTATGGTTTGTCACATGAAAACAATTCTTTTCAAGATAATGCTGCAGTCAACTGCTTTGAGGAGTATTCGCTCTTTTCCATCCATAAGAAAGTTGCTGCCAAAAACTTTACGTGTAGGAAAATGGTAAAAAAAAAAAAAAAAAAAAAATTGTGCTGTTATGTCCCTGAAGCAAAACAAAATGTCAAAACCCCTGAGATGCTTTAACACATCGATTGAGCTTGTGCATAGCAAGTACGGGGTCCTACCGACTTAGAATGAGTGGCAGCCTTGGAAATTTATCATCGTTCTGTCAGATTTTTGAATGCCTAAAATATGGACAGAATTTGACTTAGTTATGTTATGATCATTACAGGAACTGAAAAGATTTCCTACACTTCAAACTGACATAGCAGCTGCTGCCACAGAAGCATTAGAAAGATTTCGTGAAGACAGCAGAAAAACAGTTTTAAGACTGGTGGATATGGAATCTAGCTACCTAACTGTGGATTTTTTCCGGAAGCTTCATCTTGAACCTGAGAAGAATCCAAATCCAAGAGAACCAAATGCTGACCGTTACTCGGATAACCATTTCAGAGGGATTGGTATGCCATTTTCTGCTTGCTCCATCACCACATACTCGCATGTATGATGCTAAATCTCCGCATTTAGCCAATCACGTGAAATATATGCATGCAGCTTGGTTTCTCTTTTCTTGTAGACTAAGTTTTGTTTCTTCAATTTTAACCCTTCTGTTTATACTTTTTAAAACTGGATCTCATTTATCAATTTGCAAGATTTTAGTTGCTGTAAATATCCACGTAAATATACCTCCACTATGAAAAAAGATCGACCATGATTGCTGAGACAGATTTTGTACTATGTATCAGGATCAAATGTCAACGCTTATATTAACATGGTCCGTGGCACACTGAAGAACTCAATTCCGAAGGCCGTGGTTTACTGTCAAGTTCGAGAGGCCAAGAGATCACTGCTCAGCCACTTCTATGCTCAAGTTGGGAGGAGAGAGGTAAAGGTTTCTCAATCTCATTGTATCACGTGTGTTGCTTATTCTTGACTTTTGCAACAAAAAGAAGTCCTTTCTATGATTGGTTCAACAAAGATGTTCAATATAAAAGATGCTAGCAATATTGGATAAACAGAAGAATAAAAATATGATTAAAGTTACATGGAATAAAGAAATCCAAAAGTTTCCTAAACTAGAAGCTATTGCTATCCAAAGTGCAACTTCTCTTTCCATTCCTTATGTTTAATTGCTTTTCCATGAAAAATATTACTACAATACTAGCTTGAGGTGAGCCAAAAAAAAAAAAAAAAAAAAAAGAAAGAAAGAAAAAAACGACACAAATCAATCTTAGAACGTTAAGAAGCTTTAAAACTTGTCACTGTAGTGGCTGAAGGAAAAAGTAAATTTCTCAGAATGTTGGACTTTTTATCAAGTCAAACCATAGCATTGATCTATTCATAATTATGCAATGGTACATAAGCAACTAATACTTCTCCAAAGATATTGGGGAGATATATTCTTGGTGCAAGTGAAAGTGCATTTTGACTTTAAAATGATTTACTCTAAGAACATAATATTTGTCACGACTTGTTATTCTTAACTATACAGTGGATGATGTAGAACCTGCTTCTAAAAACTTTTATGACAAGGACAACATGAATATTTGAGATGAGATATAGATGATTTTAGGCACTATTTATTAAATATGAAAAAAGCAGCGGTACAATTCAAAGCACACTAATGAGTAGTTGGCATCTAAATGTTCGTCTTATTACGAGGAAATATGCTTTATTGATAAGAATGTGAAATTTTGAACGTGTATGTGCAGAAAGAGAGGCTTAGTGCGATGTTGGATGAGGATCCAGCATTGATGGAGAGGAGAGCAACCATTGCTAAACGGCTCGAGCTGTACAAGTCAGCTAGAGATGAGATTGATTCAGTTGCATGGAAGTAATTGAGAGGCTGCATTTCATGGATTATGCCATTTTGTATGTTCTCCAACCACACATGAAAGTACAGATATTCTTTCACACTTGAAATCAAGGAAAACCCAATTTCTGCTACAATAGCTGTCATTCATACTCTATATGATTTATTTTTATTTTTATTTTTATCTTTGCCTTTTTTTCGTTGACTCTTGAGAAAATTTTGAGTGCTGTGTAAGATTACTGATTAATGATTAATTAATTTTGCTTTCTATTAAATAGCACTGGGTGGTATAATCTCACCAAAAACTCATCTGGCGATATTTGTTTGTCTTCGCTCTTGTTAGATTATATGACATACGTATGGATGTTTCATTTAGTTACCTAGTTTCCCCTTCTGAGATTACATAATGGGGGGGATGACAAACGTGTGCATGTTCTTATTAGTCATCTCTTCTTTCTTTCTTTCTTCTTTTCCCTTTCTTAGATGACATAATGATAGATACCCCTCTTGTCAAAATCTTGTTCCAACTTCCAATAGTTGGTAGGTTTTTTTTCTTTTCTTTTTTCTTTTTTTTTTTGGTGCAGGGGATTTCCTAGTTGGTAGTTGCTATCTTCACTTGGTTACATCTCTTTAACGCAGTAGCGTCCACACAAATATCTTTTTCCTTCCTTTTGCTCCCATAATATTGTCAGTGGTGCCGAACACCCGCAGTACAGAATATTTTTATTTTTTATTTTGGGTTCTCAGTAGGTGTGCAAATATGAGAAGAAAAGTTCTTTGTATTGAATAAAACCAACTCGAATTACGCAGCCACTATTCAGTGATATTTCTATACAAGATGAGGAATCAAAAACCCTAACAAACGTGGACTCGTGTAAGCCAACTATTGGAGAGACACAGAATAAGAATTGTACAAATGACAGCTATAGCATGTACTATTGACAACTGCTAACGACGGTAAAAATAGGATTGGGACAAAAAGAGTACGAGGTTCTTGTCCTCAGGCCTGCCCATCTATTAGAACTTTCAGGAGCCAAAACCTTGAACGACACTCTGTTTCCAATGGAGGGAAAACGACACCGCTTTTCACACTGCTCTAAACAATTGACGTTTTTCTATATACTGCTAACATCTCCCTCAATTCGAGTGAGGAGAAAGGAACAACTCCAAGTTTGTCACGAAACCGAGTGAAGAATTAATGAGCGAGTGGCTTTGTAAAATTATCAGCATTCTATTCATGAGCTGGAACATGTTGGACAGTGAGTTGCTTGTTGATCACTTTCTCTCGAACAAAAGACAAATCCAATTCAATGTGCTTGGTGCAAGAGTGTTGCACTGGATTGGCCAACAAAGAATCAGCTCACAGATTACCTACCCAAATAACAGAATGTCGAGACTCGGGAATTTTTAGTTCCAGAAGCAAGGATCTGAGCCACAGGATTTCAGCAGTGGCATGAGCCAGACTCCTGTTTTCTGCCTCTGTGCTTGAGTGTGACACCGTCGGTTGTTTCTTGGATGACCATGTCATCAGATTATTTCCAAGATAAACACAAAAGCTAGATGTTGACCTTCTGTCATCACATCCGTGGCCCAATCTGAGTCTGAATACCCTGTGAGATTTAGGTGTTGTGATTGAACAAAATTCAAACCATAGCTCATAGTCCCAGCTGGTATCTGAGGATGCGTTTGAGAGCTTTCCAATGAGTATTGAGTGGACACTGTAGATATTGGTTTACCTTGTTCACACAGTAAGCTATATCAGGGCGTGTGATTGTCATATACTAAAGAGCTCCAATCAAGCTTCTATACTCGGTTGCATTATCAATTGCGCTGCCTTGATGAGCCAACAGTGATGGTGAGGCGACCATAAGTGTGGGAATGCCTTTGGCATTTAGCATCGCTGTTCTTGCAAGTAGATCTTGTATATATTTGATTTGGGATAAGTGCAGCCTTGTTGTAGTCCTTTGCAATTCAATACCGAGGAAATAATGGAGTTCACCAAGGTCCTTGAGAGAAAAGGCCTTGTTTAAAAGCTGAATAAGATGAGCCACTTCTTGATCATCAGTCCCTGTTAGAATTATATCATCCACATAAACTAGCAGAATGATACAAGATTTAGTTGCAAATCTTATGAAAAGAGAGCTATTTGGCTTGGCCGAGTTGAAACCCAGAGATTTAAGTGTTCTTTTCAACTTATCAAAACCAAGCTCTTGGGGCCTGTTTGAAGCCATAAAGAGCCTTGTTACGTCTGCACACGTCTGCACACCAACTGTTCATTCTTGTCAACTTTGAAGCCTGGGGGTTGCATCATGAAAACCTCTTCTTTAAGCTCTCCATTGAGGAAAGCATTATTAACATCCAGCTGAGAAATCTTCCAAGATTTTGCCAAGGCCAATGTCAACACAGTCCTGATAGTGGCAGCTTTGATTACTGGACTGAAAGTCTCGGAGAAATCAAAACCTGCAGTGTGATTGAAGCCTCTTGCCACCAATCTGGCTGTATATTGGGCTATGGAACCATCTGCATTTCTTTTGATCTTGAATATCCACTTACACCCCACTAGCTTTCTGTCAGAAAAAGCTTTGATGTGTGATTCTTCATCAGGGCATTATATTCTTCAACATTGCTTGTCTCCACTCGTAATGAAGCATAGCTTCTGCTATTGATAGGCTTTCTTTGTCATGGCTACATTGTATACTTTAGGTTTATATACTCCAGCTTTGCTCCTTGTCGTCATTCTGTGAGTAGGCTCTGTGGATCTAACTCTAAATGCCCTTTGAGGTCGGTGAATTGGTTGTACAGAAGTCACATTAGTAACCAGGCTTGGGTCTATTTCTGATGGTGATCGTTCAGTGTTTTGAGTTGTGTTTTCATTCAGGATTGGAACTTGATGACTTTCATTTATAGTCGGCGAAGCTGTACCAGAATCACTGTTAGATTGATGATCAACAGTGATGATAGGTTGCACTGTGGGAAATGGATTGGCTATGTGTAAATCAATGAGAGGATTAGGCAGAATGATTGGACTTTGACACGTATCTATGGTTGAAGTGGTGTTGTGAGAGCAATTTTGATTTTTAGAATAAAGAAACACTTGTTTCGTCGAATATGACATGTCTTGAAATTATGAGTTTGCCATTTGGCAGAAGGCACTTATAACTCTTGTATTGGTTAAGGAAAATGCTAGGGGTCGACCTGAATTCTAAATTGTGTTTATTATAGGATCTGATATGAGGACAACACATACAACCAAATGCCTTTTGTCTGTTGTAATCTACTGACCTTTTGAACAGAACTTCCGCGGGGCTTTTATACTACAGGGACTTTGTTGGCAGCCTATTTTTGAGAAAAACCGAAGTTGAAAAAGCATCATCCCAGATTTTGAAAGGTAACGAGGATTGTGTAAGAAGTGCGAGTCCTATTTCCATTATATGCCTGCCTATGTTTACGCTTAGCTACCCCATTTTGCTTGGGTGTGTGCCGACACTCTATGGAGGATTCATGTTTCTTGAAAGAATTGGGTTAGACCTCTATACTTTCCCCCCAGTTACTTTTTGTAGCCTTAATTTTCTTGTTTAGCTGATTTTCTACTAGGGCCTTAAAATGCTTGAACACTATGTACACCTTAAATTTTGAATTTAGGAGATAAAACCAAGTAAACTTTGAGAAGGCATCAATAAAGCTAACATGGTAAACAACCATTTCCAGAGGTAGTTGGAGAGGGACCCCATATATCAGTGTTGTATTAGTTGGAGTGTTTCTGTATACTCGGTTCATGAATTTGCAAATGGCAGTTAGTGAGTCTTTCCATCCGAACAAGCTGAACGTAAGATAGAACTTCTTCCCATCGGAAGGGGCAGCTTAGATCTTCTCAAGGTCTTTTCGAATCACAAAAGAAGGGTGTCCTAACCTATGATGCCAAAGTTCTAAGCTACGATTTTTACTGAAAATAGAAACATTTGACATAAATTTGATTGAATTGCAAAAAGCAGAACTAGACAAAACTTGGTTCCTATCTACTGAGCTTTTAATATAATGCTCTTTGATTGATTGAAAACCTAGACTAGACTTAAATGCTTCACTGCTTGTTGTTCGTCTTGGTGAGCTGGAAACTATAAAGGTCGTCTTTAAGTGCCCATGCGGTAGTAGTACCCCTGTGACTTGATCCTTAAGATAACAAACAATAAAATGAAATTCAAAGAATATGGATTTATCCTTTTAAAATTGAGCAACACTTAGCAAGTTTTTGGTGATTGAGGGAACATGTAGAAGATTATGAAGTTTAAAAATTTTAGAATCACTGAATTAACAGGTTTGACAAAGGAAGTATCCATGTGAGAAATGCACGAACATGCTCCGTTCCCCATGTGCAGCTTGTTAGGTCCCAGTATTCAGAGCCCAGATTGAGATTGCCAAGGTCGTTGGTCACATGGTTGATGGCGCCCCAGTCTGGGCAACAACTGCTGTCATTCACCGAGTCTGGATTGGCCATCATGGCAAAGATGAGTGTGAAGTTCGAACCTCCAACAGGGCCTTGGTCATTAGTGTTGGGTGAGACTGACTGCAACCATGATAGTTGTTATCATACCTGTAGCAGCACCGTTGTGCGGTGTGTCCCAGCTTTCCACAAATTTGGCACTGTCGACGGTTGCCATTCCAACTCCTACCGCGGCCGCAACCTCCTCGACCACCCCTTTGACTTCCATGGTTCTGAAAGGTGGAGAAGTTCTGAAAGCCACCATTGTTGAACCTCTGAGGATGATTCTTCTTCTGTTGAGTTTGCTGGACCAAGTTTGCCATTGGAACTGACCCGTCGGCGTTCACAGCAGACGCAGGTTCAAGGCGAGTTTTGAAGCTCTGAAGAAGAGCACTGGCATCTTTGAGGTTGTACGGCTCAAGGCAGGAGGTGATCGTGACCATAACCTGGTCATATTAACTCCCCAAACCAGAAAGGATGTGGAGGAGCCGGTCTTCCTCTGAGAGAAAATGTTCTGCCGAAGCCAAAACATCTACACATGCCTTCATCTTCTTCAAATACTCCCTCATGGAGAGATTCCCCTTCTTTAATGTCTGCATTTGCAGCTTATCTCGAAGGATTCGAGCCTTTGATTGACTTGCAAAGTTCGTTTCCAAGGTCTCCCGCGTTTCACTTGAAGAATCAATTCCAACCATGTCGACAAGTACGCCTTCAGAGATGGAAGACGATAGCCCTGAGGCCATCACGAACTCAGGGTTGAGTTCTCCAGGTCCACCATTTGCACCTTGCAACATTCTTTGTGATGGTGGGATGGTTCCGTGCAGAAATCCTTCGAGGCCGTGTTGGCGCTAGAGGAAATTATTATCGTTAAGTCTGATAGAAATGACTTGGTTTTGTGGTTGTATGATTTGAATGGCTTGGATACCATTTTAGGCTGGATTTTTCTGGTCGATATTCCATGGCTCAAATTTTCAGATTTTAGAGCTGGTATTGAGGCTCTAATACCAAGTGCAAGTATGAAAAGAAAAATTGTATTGAATAAAACCAGCCTCAATCATACAGCCACTATTCAGGGCTATTTATACACAAGATAAGGAAGCAAAAACCCAACAAAAACGGACTCGTGTTAGCCAAATATTGGAGAGACGCAAAGAATAAGAATTGTAGAAATGACAGCTGCTCACAACGGTGAAGATAGGATTGGGACAAAAAGAATACACGGTTCTTATCCTCAGGCCTGCCTATCTATTAGAACCTTCCTGGAGCCAAACATTGAACGACACTGTGTTGCCAGTGGAGGGAAAACGACACTGCTTTTCACAGTGCTATGAACGATTGTCATTTTTTTAAACCTAACAAAAGGAAAATACCAAAAACACACCATTCGTTTAGTCAAAGTATCACTGTTTTTCCTCTTTGAATATGCCATATTTTCCCATGATTTAAGGGGTGTTTGTGGTGGTTTTTTTTCTCCAAACCACTTATTAAACCAAAAATAAATTTTATTTTTAGACAGTTTAGATAGTTTGATATTTCTTATAAAACCAAACCAAATCATTCATAAGCGTTTTGTGTTTAAGATTAATTTTTTTAAATATTTAACAAAAATTATAAAATGTCTAAAGGTTTACTCTTCAAAATTTTAATGCAAACCAAAAAATAAACTAAAAAGTCACAATAACATAAATCAAAATTTACTAATAACCAAACTAAAAAGTAAAAAACACAACCAAAAAACATAAGACAACATAAACTAAATTTTAAACTCAAATTAAAGCTTTTCATTGGTCTTGATAATCCTCTCTTCTTACGAATATCTTACATGGGTAGAACTTCTTGTAATAACCAATAAATAATAAATAATAAATAAAAATTCTTATATAAAAAAATATTTTTAAAAAAATTATATAATATGATGGTTTAGGTGGACGGTTTAGAAGTTTAAACTATTAACTAAACCACCTAAAATATTTATGTAAAAAACCACCCAAACTGTCCAAAATTAAAACAAAAACTAATGGTTTGGTTCATTTTGGTTTAAAGTGGGTGATTTGGGCAAATTAGAGGATTTTTTAAAAATTTTAGTTAAAACATTTTTCTAAAACAAGTTAGGCATGCTATGTATATAAATTAATAAAAGATCTTTCACACCGCTTAATAGACTAGAAAAACTGTAGGAACTACAACGATATAAATCTGTCGAAAGGGTCTCCACCAACTAGTCTTCTTTGCTATTCTCTTTTCACTATCGGAATGTGGGTGGTCACACATCACTCAATTTTTCCTAAAGTGACCTCTTCTTTTAACTACTTAAGAAAACTACGAGTTAGGGTTCAAGTGTTAAATAATAGCTTTATAGGAGTTTCAGAGCTTTCCCAGCAAAATACTCTTCTTTAAATTTCTCAAGTAATCTAAGAAATAATAGAAAATTATTCCCTTTGTATAGAGGTTGGATTGGGGCTAGTCCTTATCAAATTTGGCCTCAAAATTCAAATCAGACTCAAAATCTAAGCTCAAAATGCACTTACATGTTTTACTGAAAAAATCGGCATGGTCGACCACGCCAATGTATGGCAATCGACCACAATGTCATGGTCGAGTTGGCGGATGTGTTCTCCAGGTTCTTACACTAATTTGATTCTTTTGATTTGAATCAATTGGGTAAATCCTATCTTATTTGACCCGAATATCTTTTATAGAGCATCAGTTTTAATTCAAATAACCCAATAGAGAAGTTATCTTATTAAAACAATTATCTATAGATAATCCCATGCAAATAAAATCTATTTTAAATAATTTTACATGTTTATCTTAAATTAATTCAACCAATAAACCAACATGAATTATTAAATTTGATCTATCAAATTTTAGCCAATTTAATAAATAACATAAGTTACCAATCTGTAAAAAAACATACCATATCATTATAGAAAATATTATAAGCTAGCAAAAGGGATTTGATCGATATATATAGATCAAGCTCCTATAATTATAAAAAAAACATATCCCTGACATATATATTTTAAATTATCAACTCTAAAGCAATTTCACTAAAGCTTTAAGCTACACTCTTAAACTATATATAAAATTATGAAACTCTAAGAAGTTTATTATCCATGACATAACATAATATATAATATCCCCATAGGATTTCATAATTGGCTTAAGGATTAATTCCATTTTACTTTCTCGATTATTTTTATCTTATGTTCCATTATCTCACCAAGGAATACTTATTGTCATAACCAATAACAAATAGTATACCATTTAGTTACACGTATGTATTTAAATGGTTAAGCGCTTTAGTTTCCAATCAGAGGATAATGTCTATAAGAGAATATCATTAACTCTACAAAAAAGCTGTAGATTCCATGTATATGAATAATGAGTCTACGCCAATCAAAAGTCATGTTTTCAACGTACCGGTATGGGTACCTTCATATAATTTAGGATGCCACTCTTTAGTATATTAAAAGATAGTAACACATATAATTGCCTAAAATGAAATGATTTAAACAAATAGAATTAATAATCAAATCAATTCATCTTTAGTTGCGATCCTATATATTGTTACCTATGACAATATTTCAATGTTTCCACTTGCGGAGTCGAACTCCGATGGCCAAGACAAGTCATCTCACCTTAGGAATATAGACAATATAACAATCTTAACATAAATAAAGTGCCTAATTTTATTCCCTCGATTGCAAATCTTATCATTTAGACTATCACCTTTAAGATTCATGTCTTTTGTATAATCTGTCCATCATTTGCACGATCTTAAAGGTTTATACTGACAATCTTAGACTCTTTTTTTTTTGCTTATTATATATTTAACATAAATGAACATAAAGAGGACAACATAGTATGTTTGTTTATGTTTGGTATATGATTCTTTCTTGTAGATTAAAAATGTCTAAAAATGCTTTATCATCAATACTTGATAAAAACCAATTAACTGGTGAGAATTTTAATGATTGGAAACGGAACCTAAATATCATCCCATCCTTTGAGAAACTAAAATTTGTGCTGACAACACCATGTCCTCCTGAGCCTACGAGAGATTTCACTAATGAGCAAATCCAAGCATATGAACTTTGGAAGGATGCTAACAATCGGGCCTGCTATTATGTTATGGCCAACATAAATAATGTGCTGCAAGCTCAACATGAAGATTATGGACTACAAAGCAGATCTTGGATAATCTTAAGGACATATTTAGAGGCCAAGCCCTAACAAAACGGCAAGGGGTTCTTCAAAAATTTCTAAACTACAAACAAAGACTAGGGACATCTGTAAAAGAGCATATGATGTTAGTCATGGGTTACCTCGCTAAGGCTTAAACTAATGAAGCTGACATTGATGTTGAAACTCAGATGACTATGGTCTTTGAGACTCTATCTAAGGATTCTATCTCAGGAAATGAGCTTGATTGAGTTAAGGAAGTAGTTACAAGAGTTCAAAAAATCTGATCAGAGAAACTTTTGCTGGTGGTGAGGCCAACTTGGTAGTTGCCTCTGGTTCTAATCCTAACTCTGGGAATAGAAAAAAGCAACAGGCTAAGAACGAGAAGTCTTATATTCTTGCAAATGGCAAGAATAAGAAGAAGAAAGAGAAGAACCCAAAAAAGCTCAAGTGTTTTTTCTATGGTAAGGTCGGGCACATCAAGAAGGATTCCAAGGACTTCCTTTCCCAAGGAGGTAGTTGTGAACTTCTAGTTATTGAAACTTGTTTGGTTAAGGAATCTAGTGACACTTGGGTCATAGATTCCATGACAACTAATCATATTTGTGTTTCTCTATAGGGGTTCAAAGAAACAAGAAGTCTGCTACATGAAGACTTCATGCTTCGGATGAGTGATAGATCCTTAGTGTTGGCTAAAGCAATGGAAGACGTCCATCTTTATTTTGATAATTATAGGAGTTGAATTTTGCGAGATTTTTTTTATGTTCCTAAATTGAAAAGGAATTTAATTTTTATAGCTCGTTTATTTAAAGACTCTTATATAGTTTCTTTTAATAATAAAGTAGTGATTCGTAAAAAGAAATCTTTTATCTGTAATGGATGGATGCAAAATAATATATATTTTATCAAACCTATGATGGACTTACTACTTAATACTAGATTAACGATAATAATTCTAAAAGGCTTAAAACTTCTCACTCTAATAAGACTTATCTTTGGCATTTGCGAGTAAGTTATATTAACCTGAATAGGATACAAAGGTTGATAAGGGATTGACCTTTAAGTCACTTAAAGGAGGAATCTATACCACAATATGAATCTTGTTTGGAGGGTAAAATGACCAAAAGACCATTTGAGCCTAAGGGCAATATGTGATGGCCCACCTTTTCAGGAAGTCACTTAACTTTCTTTAAAAATCATTTATTAAACATTGATCTTACTTAGGGAGAAAAATACTAAAATAAATTTTTTATTTTTTTTAAACATCCTTTTAAACATTCTTAAAAACTGTTGCGACTTCTATCGTAATTTAAGTTGAGACATTACTCAACACTTGACTTTAAAACCATTTTAAATTGTTTCTTAAAACTTAATAAGAAACATTAACTTTGTAATTATATAAAACATTTTGTAAAATATTTCTTAAAATTTTGAAAACATTTCTTAAAACTTTGATTTTCTTAAAACTTTGAAAACTCTAAATCAAATAGTGAGAAAAACCTTTTCTCTGAATAGCAACGGAAACATACTGTGATGGTATCCATGCCTAAATCTTCGCACTTGCTCTTCGCAGCACCAAGCTCTTCAAACAGGTCCTACTGGTTACCAACAGGACTACCTACAATATGAAGATAAATGAGCTTTTACTCAGTAAGTTCAAACTTAGTCTCATAAATTATTCAAACATGCTTTTAAAACTTTTCTCATGAAAACATTTTCCTTAAAATGTATTCGATAAACATTTTTCAAACTTTTCTCATAAAAACCTTTCTTTTAAAATGTATTCCGTAAATGTTTTTCAAACTTTTCTCAAAAAAACCTGTCTTTTAAAACATTTGTCATAAACATTTTTAATAAAACATTTCTTAAGTGTTTTTCATAAACGCCCTTTATAAACCTTTTCTTAAAAATGTAAAAAAAAATGCTTTTTATAAACATTTAACATTTAACATAAAATAGTCCTCAAATTCTTTTCATAAATATAACACATAAACATTTTGTGACAAGAAATACAAGCATAATCAATATGCATGATTCCATTTATGCTCATTTATGATCATTCATTTATGAGTATCTTATGAACATTCATTTCTTACTTTAACTTTTATCTTTGCTCCTTAACTTTCTTTATCTTACATTGGTGTTCGTACCAACATCATTAATCATGAGATCATAAACATGATGCTTCCCTTGCAAAGACTTGAGACCATCGAACACCGAGGTCATGCACCTCACATCTAGGAAGTCAAACTTTAACTTTACTTATGTACCTCACATCTAGGAGGTCACAACTTTAACTTTACTTTCAATACCTCATAACAAGGAGGTTGATATGACACTTTCTTTTATTATCTTTACTCTTACCTTCTTTTTTAACTTGATAACCATAACAAATGCTTATACTTTATAGTGCTATAGCTTAGCATTCTAAACATTTAGCTTGGCAAATGCAAACATTTTACATATCATAACTTAAACTTTAAATCTCATGCATAACACATGCAAACATACTTTTAATACATTGAAATCATACCTTGAACTTTAAAAAATGTTATGCATATCAAAAGCAAATACGCTTTAAACATAGTAATTGCAAATTCATTACACATCTTCTTTTGAACTTTAAAACTTTTTGTATAACAAATGCAAACATACTTTAAAAGCAACTTGTATAAAAATAGCAAGCTCATTTATAATCATATACATAAATGTTTAAAAATCATTTACTTCATGCTATAGGTGAGATTTGAACTTGCCTAGACTAAGCTTTAGTGTTCCTTTTTCTATTTCTTTTCCTTTCATTAGTTGGATTCTGTGTCCTGATCATATGACACTTGACTTATTAGTTAACTTTTCATATTATCAACCTACTTGATTGATAACTTAACTTAAACCTTAAACATTCATTCCTTTTTACTTAACTTGGTATACTATCTGTTTACCCTTCTCTTTACTCTGTACCTTGTTGCTTTTAACTTTGTAACCCACCAGGTTACTGTACCTTTTACTTAACTTTATAACCCATCGGGTTATCACTCTTTTTACTTGGCTTTGGCTTTTTTCTTTACTTAACTTTGTAACCCACTAGGTTACCTTTCGTTTAGTTGAACATCCCTTATTAAATCTTCCGTCTCACATGACGCTTTTGTTACTTTACGTATTACGGAACATTTTCTGTCTAAGAACGTTTTGCTAGTTCGGAGTGTTTAACTCCGTTTTAGCCATTTTCTTAAAAATGATGTTTTTACCTTGAACAGGTTTTTCGTCAATTTTCTAACTTATTAAACTTTTTGCTTAACTTTTCCTTCTCAAAACCTTTGACAACATTCATAGCTACCCCATAAAAATCTCACCCAAAACAATGAATGAAAACCCTTGGGTGCAATAGGTAAAGCTTGGATTTTTACCTTGACTCTAAAAGCTTCCTCCATCCCTTAACTTTGCTTCAAGACATTATTTTGGAGGTTAAAATTCATCACAATTTCTTGAAGGAACTTTCACGGAGGGGACGCTTTTGGAGGGGAAAAATAGAGCATTTCTTTCTTTCGTTTCTTTCCTTTTCACGTTTCTTTCTTCTTCTTTTTTTCCTACCGTGGAGACCAACATTTTGGTCTCTTAGATCAAGAAATAATTCAACTTTTTTTTTCTTTTTTCTTTTTTTTTAAAGGGGGCGAGTCAAATTGGTGATCAAGTAGGTTCCTTTAGGTAGCCAAACATGATTAGACCATATCTCATGTTATGGTGGCCCAATCCAATTCATTGGGTATGCACTTGCTGGGTCTCACTAACTTTATACAGTGTAATTTTTCACCGTACAATATTTTTCTTATACTGTCGGTATATTCTCTATACTACTACATCATTCTTTGTTCTTCCATATTCTCCAAACAATATTATTCCCATACTGTTTTAACTTAAATAGTCTAATTTATATATTGATTAACCTTAAACAGTCCAATTCCTACACTGTATTACTTTTGCAGTGTAATTTTCATGCTCCATAGCTTTATTATTGTACTTCCTTACTCTTCATTATTCTAATATTGTATAATTTTTGATATAGTTATACAATATTTTTCTTTAAACTATATTATTGTCTTAACATTATTCTTAATTATTGCTATTTAAGGCATTAGAAATTCTTAAGTGTTACACAATAGGGTTGAAGGGGTTCTAGAGCTTGTGCATAGTGGTGTTTACGGTCTTATGAACATCCGGGCATGAGGAGGGCATGAGTATTTCGTCACTTTTATTGATGATTACTCCAGGTATGGGTATGTGTGCCTAAAGCATCATAAAAGCGAAACTTATAACAAGTTCAGGGAGTTTCGAGCTGAAGTGGAAAAGCAATTGAGTAGACCCATAAAGGCACTTCAATCTGAACGAGATGGCAAATACCTTTTTGATGAGTTCTTGGGACATTTATTAAAGAATAGGATTCTAACCCATTTGATTGCGCTGGTCACTCTGCAGTAGAATGGCATAGCTAAGAAAAGGAATAGGACTTTGTTGGACATGGTCAGGCCCATAATGAGTTATTCATTATTGTCTTTATCCTTTTGGGGATATGCACTACAAACTACATGTTATCTTTTCAACAATGTGCCTTTAAAGTCAGTTCCTAAAAGTCCTTACGAGTTGTGGACGGGGAAAAAGACATCCTTAAACCATATTCACATGTGGGGATGTCCGGCTTATGTCTTGTTTAAGGAAGCGAATAAGTTGGAAGCGCATTCGAAAGTTTATGTGTTTGTAGTGTATCCAAAAGGGACTACAAGGGTTATATCTATAACCCAAAGGAAAATAAAGGTGTGGTTTCAACTAAGGCAATTTTCCTTGAGGAAAGTTACATGGACGACTTTAAGCCTCAAGGTAAAGTGGTGCTTGAGGAGTTGGCGAGTGATTCGATCACTCTGAGGGTTCCAAATGAAAACTTTCCAATCAGTGTAGAAAAACCAACCAAACCCAAACAACAACCTAAGGGGCTTCGGGGAAGTGGGAGGATCAGGTGTCAACCCAAGAGGTATATGTTCAATGGTGAGGCTTTCTTGGCTGAACCAGTTGAACATGACAGGTATCCTTACACTTACAAAGAGGTCAAGGAGGATATTAATTCAAAACTTTAGACAGAGGCCATGAACACTGAGATGAAGTTTATGGAGACTAATTAGGTCTAGGAACTTGTAGATCTTCCTGATGGGGTAAAACCCATAAGGTGTAAGTGGATCTATAAGAGAAAGAGTGGAGTGGATGGAAGAGTTGAAACATATAAGGTTAGACTTGTAGCTAAGTAATACACGTAAAAGGAAGGAATCGATTATGAGGAAACCTTTTTGCCTATAGCTATGCTTAAGTCCATCCGCATTCTCTTGTCCATAGCTGCTGCTCTCGACAATAAGATTTGATAGATAGATGTCAAGACGGCCTTTCTAAATGGCTATCTTGATGAGTTCATTTATATGGTACAACCATATGGTTCAAGGCTAAGGGTCAGCAGGAAAAGGTTTGTAAGCTATAGAAGTCAATTTATGGACTTAAGCAGGCTTCCCGTTCTTGGAACATAAGATTTGATTAAGTGATCAAGACTTATGAGTTTGTACAAAATGTGGACGAACCATGTGTTTGCAAACACATTAAGGATGGGAAGGTAGTTTTTTTACTACTCTATATAGATGACATTCTGCTAATTGGTAATGACGTTGGAGCCTTGTCATTCATCAAATTATGGTTGACTAAGCAATTTGACATGAAAGACTTAGGTGAAGCTAATTATGTTCTCCGTATTTAGATTTTTTGGGATAAAAAGAACAAAATAATAGCTTTATCACAAGTAGGCTATATAGAAAAAATTCTCAAAAGGTATGCAATGCGGCATTCCAAGAAAGGTGGGCAACCATCTAGGCCTGGAATTACTCTTTCTAAGAAAGACTCGCCAAAGTTTGATGAAGAAAGAGAATACTTAAAGAAAGTACCTTGTGCTTTGACAGTGAGTAGTCTTATGTATGCCATGCTTTACACATGACTGGATATTAGTTATACAGTCGGGATAGTAAGTCAGTGGGATCTAGGTGTTGGAATAAAATACGAAACACAGCGGAAGAAACGGATCGTTGATAAACACAAATTTTCTGAAAACTTTGTTCATTGGAAATAGATATATAATTTTAATTAATAATAGAAAGCTTTGGGAATTTTACTAACCTTTTTGAAGACTATCAAGGTATCCTAGCTTTTCTCTTTGATACCACAATCTTCCAAGCCAAGCCTCCACATCAATGGAAAGACAAGTGGACGTCAAACTACAAGAATGAATTTTCCTCAAACTTTTCTAAATTTGCTATGTACTCAACATACGAGATAGCAGATTTTTTTTTCAGAGAAAGACTCTCAGTTTTTCTCTTTAAGTATTCTGTAAAAGTTACGTGAATGATAGATCTGTTAAGATAATAGTTATCTCTACCATTTTTATATCTAAGCAGGTAGTTAGTTTTCAATTGATTTCAAATTTGAAATAACTACTATGTCAGATATATGGGGAAGAGATGTACTCTACATTCCTTATCTTTTTGTTATTTCAAAAACGAATCATCAAAAAAGATTCTTATTAATATATATATATATATATATATATATATATATACGCGAGCAGTTTACATTATGTAAACTTTTTCCTTCCCTTTTTTTATTTTTAATGAATCACATTGTGATTCGTAACATATATATATAATATATATATAAATTAAAAAAAACGTAAACGTTTTCTTTATGATATATATATATATTAATAAATAATAAAATCTAATATATATCTATTAAAATTCAAAAAATAAATCTCATTTATTTAAGACTAGATTTAAAAAGAATAATCAATTAATTTATTAACTAATGCTTAGTTAAATGTGATAACTTTTATCATATTATATTATGTGTCACTAAAAACATTTTTCTATATCACATTAATATCTCCAGTGTGAAATAATTAATTCCGAATTCAATAATTTCAAATTAAATATGTATAATTCATTCTATACATTAAATCCACTATAGTGTCATAGAGGTGGCATTGGGGGCCTATGGACCTATAACTCAAGCTCCAATAAATTTAACAATTAATCAAACTTTTTAATTAATATGCCAAATTTATTAGTTTTAGTGTTACTCCACTAAAAACCTGAAACTAAACTCTTGAGATTTAGTAAAATTACTCAAAAAGAATTAGCAAGTAGTCCATTGATATAATTATTACATATAAGTCAATCCTCCATAAATAGTTCATAATAAGAGCTAGGTTCAATTTCTATTTACCTCTCTTATTATATCTTTATCCTTGAGTTCTAACAATTCTCTAATGAACAGCTAATTTATAATCTTATTATGAACGAGCGCTCTACTGTTCAAACCTCGAATTATCACTTAAGAGAACTATTTTTCTAACTTTCATAAAGAAGGAATGGATTCCATATCTGTATAATATCATTCCTAGCCATTTCTTATATTATGTTTCCAAGATGCTAAGTTATGATCTCTGCTTAGACAAATCTTACCATGCAAGTCAAAAAACATAATGTCATAAATAGGAGTAATAAATACTCATGATTAAGACTGTCAAATATATGATCTTCATAGTGATAAATTTGAACACTCTATTTGTAACGGATGATTATTAGAGATTCATAATTTATCTAGTTCAGTCCTATAAAATTTCATTATATAAAGTACTTCCAATCTAATGTCTCTACATTAATAGTCTGGATAATGACTATTTCATTCTAAATGAGATTGGACCGTACTTGTAATGTTTAATTAAAGATCTCAAACTTTAATTAATTATTACAGACTATTTAGATTATTTTCTATAAATTTTATCCCTAAGCATGTAACACTTATATACTAAATTTATAATCACATAAATAATCATGAAATTTTCTTGATGTTTATGAAAGTATTCATAATACATATAAGCAACGAAAATAATTATAAAGGTCACGTTATTTATTTATTATCAATATGTATAATGTCACAGCTTTTAGGGCAACAAACCCAATAATCTCCCACTTGCCGTAAAGCAGGTGAGACATGTCTCAAGACCTAAGCCTTCCAAGTGTGCCTCAAAGCTCTTTGCAAGTACCGTCTTGGTGAAAGGGTCGGCAAGGTTGTTATCCAACGCTATCTTAACAACTTGCACATCACATCGATGTACTATTTCTTTGATCAAATGATATTTTCTCTCTATATACTTTCCTCTTTTGTGGCTTCTAGGTTCTCTTGAATTTACCACTATACCACTGTTGTCACAATACATTGTGAGTAATTTATCCATGCCTCGAATGACTTCCAGATGGCTTAAGAACTTACGGAGCCAACCAACTTCTTTAACTGCTTCACAAGCAGCCACATATTCAACTTCCATAGTTGAATAAGCAATACATGATTGTTTAGTGCTTCTCCAAACTATGGCTCCACCACCAAAAGTAAACACTAATCCAGACATAGATTTACATGTGTCTTTGTCTAATTGAAAATTAGAATCAGTGTATCTAATGGGAATCAAATTCTCACCGGAATATACCAACATATAGTTTCTCATTCTTCTAAGATACTTAAGAATATGTTTAACTGCTACCCAATGATCTAATCCTAGGTTGGATTGATACCAACTAACTATACCTATCGCATAGCAAATGTCAAGTCTTGTACACAACATGGCATACATTAGACTTCCCACTGCAGATGCATAGGGTACCCATCTCATGTATTCTTCCTCTTGAGGTGTCTTAGGACATTGCTCTTTTGAAAGATAAACCCAATGACGTGTAGGTAAATTACCTTTCTTGGAGTTTTGCATGGAAAATCTGATAAACACCTTATCGATATATGACGCTTGAGGCAGCGTCAATAGTTTGTTCTTACGACCTTTTATGAGTTGGATTCCAAGAACATAACTTGCTACTCCCAATCTTTCATTTGGAATTAGTTGGCGAGCCATTTCTTTACATTAGATAATATTCCTACATCATTCCCAATGAGTAGGATATCATCTACATAAAGAACTAAGACGACCACCTTCTTATCTTTGATGTACTCGTATACACAACAGTCATCAATATTTTGATCGAAACCATAAGATTTGATCGCCTCATCAAAGCTTAAGTTCCAAGATCTTGACGTTTGCTTGAGTCCATAGATAGACCTTTGCAACTTGCAAACTTTTTGCTCTTGACCTTTGGCTACAAACCTTTTTGGTTGCACCATATAGATGCTTTCCTCAAGATAGCCATTCAAAAAGGTAGTCTTGACATCCATTTGCCATATCTTATAATCAAGACAAGCAGCAATGGATAAAAGAATTTGAATGGATTTAAGCATAGCTACGGGCGAGAAAGTTTCTTCATAGTCAACTCCCTCCTTTTGGGTATAACCCTTTGCCACAAGCCTAGCTTTGAAAGTCTCAAGTTTCCCATCCATTCCTCTTTTCTTCTTGTAAATCCATTTGCACCCTATGGGTTTTATCTCTTCAGGTAGATCTACAAGTTCTCAGACTGAATTGGAGTACATGGACTCCATTTCAAGGTTCATAGCCTCCAGCCATTTCTTCTTCTTAGAATCTTCTATTACATCATGATATGTCAATGGATCATCCTTACCATTATGTGAGATAGCAACATGTGCTTCTCCAATTTCCCTATAGCGAGCACGTGGTCTCATAACCCTCCCACTATGTCGAAGTGGTATGACATTCTGATCTGGAGATATGGTCTTTTCATTTTGTCCTTCGACAACGGTTGTCGGTTGCGGTTTGATCTGATTAGAAAGTAACTCTTCAATTACAATTTGCTACGAGGTTTATAGTTTGTCATATAATCATTCTTGAGAAAAGTGGCATTTGTCGATATAATTACCTTATTTTCTTCTGGACTATAAAACAAACCTCCCCTTGTTCCCTTTGTTTCCCACAAACAAGCATACTTCAGAACGTGGTTTCAGCTTCACAGTCTTTCCTTCCACACATGTGTTGGACACCCCCATATATGAATATGTCGCATACTAGGTTTGCAACCATTCCATAACTCTAAAGGTGTTTTTGGAAGAGACTTAGATGAAACTATGTTTAGAAGATATACTACAGTTTGTTATGCATATTCCCAAAATGAAGTGGGTAATGATGAGTAGCTAAGCGTGGATCTCACTATATCAAGCAACGTCCGATTTCTTTGCTCTACAACACCATTTTGCTGTGGTGTTCCAGGTGTGGTAAGTTGTGATAGAATACCATGTTCTATCATATAGTCCTTGAATTCAGTATTAAGGTATTCCCCTCCTCAATCAGATCGAAGAGTCTTTACTGTCTTTCCTAATTGCTTTTCAGCTTCCGCTTGAAATTCTTTGAACTTTTCAAAAGTTTTAGATTTCCTTTGCATTAGGTACATGTATCCATACCTCGAATAATCGTCAATAAATGTGACAAAATATTCATAACCACCATGTGCTTGTACATTCAATGAACCGCAGAGGTCTGAATGTATTAGCTCAAGTGGTTCCTTGGCCCTTTCGCCTTCTGTAGAGAAAGGCCTCTTAGTCATTTTACCTTCAAGACAAGATTCACGAACTGGTAGAGAACTAACTTTTAGTTCTTTTAAAGGATATTCTTTACTAGTCTGTTAATTCTGTCAAGGTAACATGACCTAATTTAAGGTGCCATAGGTAGGTTTCATCATTGGAAGAAACCTTTTGCTTCTTGGGTTTTGGTTGTTCAACTTTGAACATTTTAGCATTGAGTAGTGATTTTTCGTTGGGCCTTAAAGCATAAAGCCCATTTTCTAGATGCGTAGAACAAATATCCAAACCATTTCTAGAAATATTAACATAATTATTACTAAAAGAAACATTAAACATTTGTTCAAATAACCTGAAAACAGAAATCAAATTTCTATGAAAACTAGGAGTGTAACAAACATTGTCCAAAATTAAAAACTTATTTCTAAAATAAAGTTTATCGACTCCCACTGCTCTTGCTGAAACAATCTCTCCTGTTCCCACTCTCATCGTTTATTCCCCGTAGGCAAGCTCTTTTAAAGAACTAAGCATCTACAAAGAAGAACAAACATGGTTAGTTGCCTCTGAATCAATTATCCAAGGTGAAGTATCATCTTCAACTAAACAAGCTTTTAAAACGAGTAAATCTAATTTACCATTGTTCTTCTTTTCTTTGAGCTCCTGAAGATACCTCTCGCAGTTTCTCTTCCAATGCCCAACTATGCCGTAGTGGAAACATTTTCCTTTGGGCTTCTTTTGTTTTGAGCTCTTGTTGTTGTTGTTGCTTTTGTTCTTTTTAGGTTGCCCTCCACTCTTAGACTTACCACTTCCTTCAGTTCTCTTCCTCTTCTTATTCTTTTGAGCAGAAGAGAAGGGTTGAGCTTCTGTAACGTTTGCCTCAGCTTCTTTAGTCTTTTATTTCGAAATAGATTTGAAGGTTTGAAGCTCATTAAGCAACTCAATCATGTTATATTTTAGCTTATTCATGAAATAGTTGCTTTCGAACTAAAGGAACGTAGGGTAGAGGGTTTCCAAAATCATCCCCACCTATGTGGCTTCATCTGTCACTGCCTCGTTCACTTCGGCCTCATAGAGATAGTTAACCATGTTGAGAACATGTTCTCTGACCGAGACCCCTGCCTTCATATTAGCATTCATCACAGCCTTAACGGCTTCATGACGTGCCTTTTCAAAAGGCTTGCCAAACATGCCTTGTAGAGACTGCATTATCTCATAAGCGATCCCTATGTTTTCGTGCTTCATCCTAAGCACGTCAGACATGCCAGCCAAAAGGAAGCAGTGGTCCTCGTTATTTGCCTCGATCCAACGATCATATGCTTTTCATACATTACAAGGAGCATTAGCAGCAGGCGATGGAGGACATTCCTCCGTTAGGACAAACTTGTAATTGTTGCAAATTAGTGCAATGTTTATGTTACTCTTCCACTTGACAAAATTATGTCTGATTAATTTTTCATTTGAGAAAATAACGATGATTGGATTAGACATTGTAGCTGTAATAAATAAATAAAATGACATATATTAAATGGTTGCATAAACATCATAAATGTATGTTTTGGAATAGTAAACGTGATGCATGATGCATATGAAAAATACACAAAAAATATTTTACTAATTCCACGATTATTCAATTTTAATAAATAAAGTGCCGCCGTAGGATAAATCAAATTATTTACAAATTGAATTGAGACATTCTCAATTAATAAATATATTCAAAATATCTCATATTTTCTATATTTATTAATAACTGTTTTTTTTTTGGTCAAGATATAATTAACAATCTAATTATATCCTTATGAGTGTGACCCACTATTTTAGATTTTAACAACTTAACTCCAAATTGCCACCGTAGGGTAGGTTAATTTTAAAATACATTATAAAATCCTATTTCTTGGAAGCCAACCTTGTTATTGACTTAAATGGACACCCTTCGTAGGGAGGACTAAATCAAAACGTCAGGCGCCACCTATATCTCACGATATTGTGTTAATAGTTGAGACCGTAGGTTATATTGTCATATTACCTTCTCCTACTCATTATTTTAAAGATGTGTTTTATCTTATAAAACATCATATGTTTCATAACTCTAGTAAATAAAAACAATTTTTAATTACTAGGTTATATTATGCATTAATAGAATCCGATTCTACTTACACTTAAATAAATTACCAAATTTTTTAAAAATCTAAATTTACTATGAATTATCCAAGCTACCTAACACTAAACAATTTAAAATTAGATAACTTAGAATTAATGTAAATTTTATTAAGTTTTAACTATTAAAACTAAATTCACATTATTCGGTTGGTTAATAAAATAAATTAAGATTCTATAAAACCAACCCAATTAATTTAATCTCATTAAATTAATTCTAACACATATTAAATTATTTTATAAACACCTTTATAAAAAAAAATAATATGCAAGTGTATGCATGTCATGTTATAATAACTATAAATAGGCACTTTCTTAGATGACATGTTATAATGCATGAACATGTTATCACAATCATCACATGAAAATAAAGCATGAAAATAAACAATAAATTTTTGACCGGGTCCTTTTAAATAATTCAAATTTCAACCCATAAAATAAAAGAGAAAAAAAATTACAAAGGTCTTCTTGTAATTTATATATGATTCCCTGCTCCAATTTAATAGTCTTGATCAGATCGTTTACTGTATGAAGCACTACTAGGTTACCATTTGAAAGGTTACTAGGCCCAAGTTTTAAACTGGGCAAATGATCCAATGGACTTCTTTTTCTTCGTCTTCCTCACGTGAAACATCTGTTGCCGTTTTCCGTGCACTTCACGTGCACTACACTAATAGGCAAATCAATTCCCCTTTTTTTTATGTTTATCCATGTGCAGACATGAATTGCATATGAACCATAAATTCTATGTCCCTCCATCACGTCAGGTCAGATGTATACCTTTTTTTTTGAATGACTTCTGCACATATTATATTGCACAAAGGTCTACTGCCATTAACGTACAAAAATGCTCTTACAATGCACGTGAATGTGCCATAATTGCACCCCCTTTTTTTTTAATTGTAGTCTTTATCTCATGTACATCAATAGCTTTTATGGTGCACATGTAAGTCCTTTTTTCCTTTTTTTTTTATTTTTTTATGAAGAAGCCCATGTGCAGGGGCAATTAGTATAAATATGTAACTATTATCTTCCCTCTTATGATATGACCATTCACGTATAGCAGGAGAAGTAGAGAAGAAGAGAAAAAATTAGAAAAGAAATAATAATAATAATAATAATAATAATAAATTACAAAAAATTCTATACTTCTTTATGAGTTTACACAGATTTAATTTAATCAAACTGAAAATAAAATTATCAATCCAAAACGACCATATAATTAACAACCAAAAATCCATTCATAAATAACCATTCACCACATGAACAAGAATTGCAAAGATGTAAAGTGCCCACAAACATGCATCAAACACATGATATTATCAAAATAAAATCATGTTTAATTAAAATGATATATGCTATAACCCGCTTTGATACCATTTGTTGGAATAAACTATGAAACGCAGAGGAAGGAACAGATTATTGACAAACAAAAATTTTCTAAAAACTTTATTCATCGGGAATAGATATATAATTTTAGTTAATAATAGCAAGCTTTGGGAATTTTACTAATCATTTTGAAGACTATCAAGGCATCTTAGTTTTCCTTTTTGACATCACGATCTTCCAAGCCAAGCCTCTACCCCAATGGAAGGACAAGTGGGCGTCAAACTGCAAGAATAAATTTTTCTCACACTTTTCTGAATCTGCTATGTACTCAACACATGAGATAGTAGATTTTTTTTTCAGAGAAGAACTTTCAGTTTTTCTCTCTGAGTATTTTACAAAAGTTATGTGAATGATAAATTTGTTGAGATAACAGTTATCTCTTTTTATATCTAAACAGTTAGTTAGTTTTCAATTAATTTTAAATTTAAAATAACCACTATATCAAATATATGGGAAAGAAATGTACTGGACATTCCTTATCTTTTGTTATTTCAAAAACGAATCATCAAAAAAGATTCTTATTAATATATATATATATACACACACACACACACATGAGCAGTTGACGCTACGTAAACTTTTTCCTTCCTTTTTTTTTATTTTTAACGAATCACATTGTGATTCGTAACATATATATATATATATATATATAAAGTAAAAAAAAACATAAACGTTTTCTTTATGTAATATATATATATATATATTAATAAATAATAAAATCTAATATATATATATATGTATTAAAATTTAAAAAATAAATCTCATTTATTTAAGAATAGATTTTAAAAAATAATTAATTAATTTATTAACTAATGCTCAGTTAAATGTAATAACTTTTATTATATTATATGTCACAAAAAATATTTTTCTGTATCACATTAATATCTCAAGTATGAAATAATTAATTTAAAATTCAATAATTTTAAATTAAATATGTATAATTCATTTTATGCATTAAATCTAATATAGTGTCATAGAGGCAGCATTAGGGGCCTATGGACATATAACCTAAGCTCCAATAAATTTAACAATTGATCAAACTCTTTAATTAATTTGCCAAATTTATTAGTTTCAGTGTTACTCCACTAAAAACCTAAACTAAACTCTTGAGATGATAGTAAAATTACTCAAAGAAAATTAGCGAGTAGTCCATTGACATAATCATTACATATAAGTCAGTCCTCCATAAATAGTTCATAATAAGAGCTAGGTTTAATTTTCGTTTACCTCTCTTATTTTATCTTTATCCTTGAGTTTCAATAATTCTCTAAAAAACAGTTAATTCATAATCTTATTATGAACGAGCGCTTTACTGTTCAAACCTCGAATTATCACTCAAGAGAACTATTTTTCTAACTTCCATAAGGAAGGAATAGATTCCATATCTATATAATATCATTCCCAGCCATTTCTTACATTATGTTTCCAAGATGCTAAGTTATGATCTGTGCTTAGACAAATATTACCATGCAAGTCAAAAAACATAATGTAATAAATAGGAGTCTAATAAATACTCAAGATTAAGACTGTTAAATATATGATCATCATAGTGATAAATTTGAATACTTTATTTGTAACGGATGATTATTAGAGATTCATAATTTATCTGGTCCAGTCCTATATAATCTCATTATATAAAGTACCTCCAATCCAATGTTTCTACATTAATAGTCCGGATAATGACTATTTCATTCTAAATGAGATTGAACTGTACTTATAATATTTAATTAAAGATCCCAAACTTTAATTAATTACTATGGACTATTTAGATTATTATCTATAAATTTTATCTCTAAGCATATAACACTTATATGCTAAATTTATAGTCACATAAATAGTCATAGAATTTTATTGATGTTTATAAAAGTATTCATAATACATGTAAGCAACCAAAATAATTATAAATGTTACTTTATTTATTTATTATCAATATGTATAATGTCACAACTTTCAGGACACCAAATCCAACACCAAGACTGAACCAGTAGGTTGCGATCAGGCATATTTTCAAGTATCTAAGAAGGACTTAAGGGTATATGCTTGTGTATTTAGGTGAGGATTTAACACCTCTTGGATACGCTGACTTGGATTTTCAATCCTGTTTGGATTTGAGAAGATCAACTATTAGTTTTGTGTTTACTCTTGGTGGTGGTGCCATTGTTTGGAGAAGTGTCAAGTAAGATTACACTTCAGATTCAACGATAGAGGCTAAGTATGTAGCAGCTAGTGATGCTTCGAAGGAAGCAGTGTGGTTCTACAAGCTCCTTAGGGATCTTGAGATAGTTTCCGGTATAGATAAGGTGGTATCACTATATTGTGATAACACTACAGTGATAGCTAATGCTAAGGAACCAAGGTTTCAGAAGAAAAGTAAGCATATTGATTGAAAGTATCATGTGATAAAGGACTTCATTGAGGGCGGGCATGTGGCTGTATGCAAAATCGCATTAGAGGACAATTTAGCTGATCCATTTACGAAGATACTAACTGTGAGACTTTTTGAGAGGCATGTAGAAGCTATGAGGATGCAAGATTTTTCATATTTACTCACTTAGTGCAAGTGAAAGATTATTAGACATGCATGCCCTAAGGAGGAAAAGTGTAATATGTTTTTGGAGACATTTTATCAATAAAGAGTGTATTTATTATTCATATACCAAATTGTTGTCCTCTTTACGTTCATATTTGTAGGATGTATAACAAGTAAACAAAAGTCTAAGACTGTCGGTCTAAACCTTTAGAATCAGGCATATGATGTACAGATTATGCGAAAGACATGATTTTAAAGGTGACAGTCTAAATCATAAGATCCGCAAACAAGGAATAAAGTTGGTATTTTATTCATGTAAAGATTATTATGTTGTCTATATCCCTAACAAAAGATGGTTTTTCTTAGCCATCGGAGGTGGACTCTATGTGTGGCGTCCGACCCGAGCGTACTCCCTCAAGCCTCCATAGGACCCACCTTGCGGGGCCCTCAGACTAGTGGCTCTTATTGGTAGACCATCCTCGTGCCGCCCACTCATCCGTACTGTCCCCTCTGGCCCCTCAGGGATTTCTTTCGCGTCCATCGGGTTCGAACCTCAAACCTCCCTTAAGAGGTTATTATTTCCATCTC
>CAMOHE010007758.1:0-13447 GCA_946598075.1 Artocarpus hirsutus
TTGAATCACGCATTTGTTGGTCTGGATGTCACATGCAATTCCCTCAATGGGCCTCCATGCGATGGCTTGAGCCCAAGATGCTTGAATCAGCCCAATAAGCATTTCTTTGAATTTCTTTGCACGAGCTCTCGTAACTGGACCAATGGGAACTTGAATTGGATCTAAATATGGCTCTTCCCTTGTGCTCTTGCTTGTGCTACCGATGCCCTCATCAAATCTCATCAAAATTCATAAATAATGATCTGATTTATTCAAATTAGAATAACGAAGTGTTTACAATTATATAGGAATGATTTTCAGCCCAAAAAAATCCCTAATCGAATGTTGACTTAGAAAATCCCTTAATTGGCGCTTTCCCATGCAAAATTAAGCCCTAAAGTCTGACTTTGCTGGCTGTTATCTAATAGAAATAACATAAATGGAAAGTAGCTAATTTTATCCCTTAAAATGCTCCTAACCTAATCTAGAAAAAGGGAAAATATCCAGGTTTGTTTTCTTGCCTAACAAAACTGAGTTTGGCAATTAAGAAATTACGAAAATTACATTAGGAAGATAATTTGATGACGAGACTCGAACTTGACGACATGGCACCCACATGTCGATCCAAAATAGGAAGGTTTCCCGAAATTATAAGTTTGCTCCACAATTTACTGGAATCATGCACCATCATCAATGTGAATCTTCTAGAACCTTAATCATAGTGACTAGGCTCTCCTGTGATTGATTTGGGTCCATACCAGGGCTCCATTTATTTGACATGTCACAAACTTGTTGAATGACCCCGTTCAATGCTTCCTTGAATCGCTTGGCCTTAGATCTTGTGATTGGACCACTTGATTCACTTAAGGGATCACAAACATGGCTCCTAACTTGTACAACTCCACTGCTTGCATCACTATCCCATCCAAATCTTTGATGACTACCCGCTGTATCTTCTCCTTCATCAAACTCTTCCCCATCAATCCCATAGTAGTCATCAACCTCTCCTCTAACCGGAACCCTTTCCCGCCTACGCGCATGAGGAACATGTTGTGGCTGTTCCACACGTGCGTTTTCTATCCGGTCTATCCTCTCATGAAGCTATTCTAACTCTCCTCTCAACATTCGCCTCATCTCCCCTATCATCGCCTCCATGAGGATTTTTAGATCTATTGCACCAGAGTTACCCTCAATAGTGTTCTTGCTGTTGTTTGACTTTTTTTTTTTTGTTTTTGCAAAACAAAGTAAGAAACAATGCAAAGGACCTTACCACACTCCCTTACGTGTTTCACTCGTGAAATGGTTCACTCAATTTCACTCGTGTTTGCACTCAATACTTTCGGCTTTTGTGCACTCACTTACTCTCGGCTCTCTTGCCTTTTTCCACTCGTTAATTCTCACCCAGTTCCTATAAAACTAGTCAAATCAATATCAAAATTTCCTTGACAATTCACCAATAGATTACCAAGGAGGCTCAGATTAGAAACAAGAATATAACAGGCATAGATAATACCCGACTTTGATAATGGAAATCAAGACTTACTAATAATTGAAACAAACATAAACTAAGGGAATGGATAAGCAAAACCTAATTAGAACCCTCGTTCTGATACCAAAAGGTATGAACCCTACCAAGAACTGATGCGACTGTAACCAAAATTAGTCTCCAAGGTCAAAATTCCTAATCGGTTTTGGAACGGAACCGCAACCCGATGCCTAACAAGAAGCACAAACCTTGGTATATGAAGATGCCACAATCAGTTATGGATGGATTGATTGATGAGTCTATGAATGCCACAAAATTTTCTGATAAGTTTGAATAGTTCATTTAAGAATCGAAGAGAATTTAAACCTCAAAATTGTGTGTAAAAAAATTGCCCCCTCCATTGAATGAAATTCGTTACAATATATAGTGGTTTCCCCTTTGTGAATTTTTAGCTCCTAATTGCCCATGGAATTTCGGGCAAAATCAATCACTAAAAAAAAAAAACTCCCAATCTAAAGCAAATAAGGTAAGTTCCCCTAAATGGCTTAAAAGCCTTACAATAATATAAAATAAAAGAAACGCATGTTTTCTAAAAATAAAAGGAAACTAGACAATAAATAGGAAAATAGCTAATTCTTCTCACCACTTGTTGCTTCAAAACGGAAAAGTAACTGAAATAGAAAGTAGCTTGATTATTTGTAGCCATATGGTGCTAATCACTTGTTGATTCTACAAACATGATTGATTACTCGGTCCCTTCTAGAACTTGAATCATGCATTTATTGGTCTGGATGTCACATGCAATTCCCTCAATAGGCCTCCATGCAATAGCTTTAGCCAAAGTTGCTTGAATCAGCCCAATAAGCATTTCTTTAAACTTCTTTGCACAAACTCTCATAACAGGACCAATGGGAACTTGAATTGGATCTAAATATGTCTCATCCCATGTGCTCTTGCTTGTACTACCGATGTCCCCATCATAATATCAATTTAAAATACATGACATATTGATATTAAGTGTTATTGCTCTTAATTATCTACAATTATAATATAAAGCACGTAAGGTTAATGTAAAAATATGATAAAATTTGAACCTTTGAAATTCTTTATATAACTAGAGTATAACCTTACTTTGCAAACTTAAACTGGCTGATGTTATACTCATAATATAATACATATCTCAAAATGAAGTCAAACATGTCATAATTACAGCCTATAAAGACATTCAAAAGGAAGCAATAGTGAAAAGTCCAAAAGTAGGTCAACTTTGTTCATATACACAAGTCCATAATCTCAATGTCTTTAATATATAATGCATGTTAGCATAATGCTCAAAATCAAAACATGTTCATGTTACTTATACTCCATAAAGTCAAAACCATACATACAAACATATACCACATTTATGGTGATGCAGGTGAAATTCTACTTACCTTGCATTATAGAGTAATGTAAATTATTATCAGGGTTTTTGCCTTCAAATTAGGTGTCCAATCCTTTGAAAATTAGGTGTTTATATTTCGTTATAACCCATTAAACATATAAGAGTTACTTAAGTGTTAAGGAGCTCATTTCAAGTTTAAAATCAAACTTAAACAAAAGAAAGACTAGGTCCCCACAAACATATCATTTATAATCTAATAGTTGCAACCATATTTAATAAGAGGAAAGGTGGTGAAAACTAGAACAAAATATTCTACTTTTGCACCCCTTAACACTTCCATGTATTTCCTAATAAAAGTAGAGAACTTAGCTTATAAAAATATTACTAAGAATAGCAATTTTAGTAGGACTCATAAATTCATGTAATATCGAGGGTAAACTATCTAACTTTATCCCAAAAGTCCCTTATAGTATTAAAAAATATGAAACTTGGTAACATGGCAAAACTAGTTTGTTTTAAGGGCAAAAGTGGACTTTTGGTTTCTAAATAATTTAAAACTTTTTTTAAGAATTTGGGCAGCATTTCCCCTTAATTTTAACACTCTCTAAAGCTTAAAATTCTTCAAAACAACCTATATAAAAAAATAAAAGTTTAGGGCATTCACAAGACCATAAATCAACCCAAATTCTAAAAAATTCACATAATTTCAAAATTTTCCGTTCCAACAACCAAATATCCTTTTATTAGATCATTTGTCTATGATTCTTAACCTTGAATAGCATAAAAATTATGCTCATATCATGTCCCAAAGTCTGTTTTTTACAACCAAAGAAAGAAACTTAAAAATAGTTTGCAAATTCTCACCTTAGTGAAGCAACTTGAACTCTTTACCTCTAATTTCAGATTTTCTACTTCAAAAGGATGAAACTAATAGTCTTTCCAAGAGCTTAAAATAAACCCTAGAATTGTCCAAAAGAATCAGCTTATTGGTTTATCCCCTTTTCTTGAAAGATTGGAACTCAAAACTACAAAGTCAAGCTTAAATTGACTAGTTTCGACTTTTTTCTCTCTTATTACAACTCAAACCTAGACGAAGAGACTTGGAGATGGGCTAATTTTTTTGAATTCTAGTTGGAAATAGAGTATTTCTCCATATAAGGGTTGGACTTTGGAGAAAATGAGCTGAAATGAGCTCACCTACTTGCTTAATTCCTTTTAAAGTACCACACACACCACTCAAATTAGTAACACTTATGTGTCTCTTATTAGCTTGATTACCCTCTTTTGAATATTACACATTAGCCATTTAGTGTCTAAAACACTCATGCACAACCTTAATTAAAAGCAAATCCATAGCCACTTATTTAACTTACTAACTAAGGTGTACTTACTTGTACTAAATTTTTGATACACTTCTTAACTTTGATAGTTTTTCACCAAAACTTTACCAAATTTCTAAATCTCTTTCAAATACACTCAAACAATGGATAACATGATTCCTTACTCAATTCTCAACTTGCTGAAACCTTAATTGGATCTGCAAACTTCAACATTAAAGAGGTCACTTATTTATGGTTTCAAGGTAAACTAATCACCAAAACATATATCATCCTCTTATAAAAGACCTTGTATTATTCTTAATAACATTATATGAGATTCTTTACTTGTCATAAAGTCTCCTTTAATCATTATTGCAAACACATATGTAACTTTATTTCACATCAAATGGCAATTTCAGCATAAATAACCTTAGAATCATCACTGAACTCCTAATTTTAACTCATCGATTACAATTGTATATCAAACAACATTAGAATTCAATTTTTCTTTTTTTTAAAAAAAAACCATATCCATCTTTAGGAAATCCCAAGTCATTTAGATATACATTTAAATAAAATTCTACGAAATGTACTTTTGAAAATGATATACGCTATTAAGATAATAAAAAATTTCTCAAATGACTATGAAACATTATATAATGCAATTAATATCATGAAATCATGCAATATATTGGTCAACAAGGATGTGAGAATACCAAGAATCACAACTCTCCCCTCTTTATGGAATTTTGTCTTCGAAATTTTCTTACCAAACAAGTGTGGATACTGTGATCTCATGTCATCTCTAAGTCCCAAGTAGCTTCTTCAACCGAATGGCTCTTCCATAAGACTTTAACTAATGGAAACTTTTTGTTTCAGAGTACTTTCTCTATCCTATCAAAAATTTTCACCGGTTGTTCTTCATAAGTCAAATGTTTTTCTAGCTCAACATCATCTTGTTTAGCAAATATGAAGAACTGGAAACATACTTTCTTAGCATAGACACATGAAAAATGTTATGTACTCCTACCAATGATGGTGGTAAAGGTAATTGATGAGCCACTTTTCCAACTTTCTCCATAATGTCATAAGGACCAATGTATCTTGGACTCAATTTTTCCTTTTACCAAATCTCTTCACTCCTTTTATTGATGTAATCTTTAGAAAAACTTTATCTTTCACTTCAAACTCAACATCCCTTCTATTAGAATATGCATAGCTCTTTTGTTTGCTTTTAAGCTATTAACATTCTCTCTCACTTCAAACTCAACATTCTTTCTCTTAAAAGTAGCATAGCTCTTTTGTTTGCTTTGAGCTATTAACATTATCTTGCAAATCCTCTGAATTGTCTCTTCATTGTCTAATTAAAGATTAAGTCTAAGATACTTTCTTTCTCCCATTTCATCCCAATGCATAGGAGATCTACATTTACGACGACCATACACGGCTTCATACAATGCCATAGCAATGGCTGATTGATAACTGTTGTTATAACAAAACTCTACCAAACATATGTATTACTTCTAAGATTCCTGGAAATCAAGAACATATGCTCTCAACATATCCATTACAACTTGGCTAACTCTTTCTAACTAGCCATTTATCTGTAGATGAAATGCTATACTAGAGTTAATTTAGTCCCCATAGCCTTATAAACACTCTTCCAAAATATAGATATAAATTGACGACCTCTATTAAATACGATACTCACAAGTACTCCATGTAACATCACAATTTCCTTCACATACAACTACGCATATTTAGCTACAGAGTATGTTGACTCTGTATGGACCGAAAGAGAATGAGTTGTTTCTTTTAATCTATCAATAATCACCCAAATTGAGTCATATCCTTCCGTTGTCCTTGGCAACCCAGTTACAAAATCCATTGCAATATCTTCCCATTTCCATTGTGGAATCTACAATGTCTGTAAAGGACTAGCTAGTTTTAGATGTTCATCATTGACCTACTTATAAGTGAGGCACTTTCTTACATATTCTACAATATCTTTCTTCATTCCTAGCCACTAGTAATGAGCTTTTAGATCCTTATACATCTTACTTGTATAAGGATGCACTTAATATGGAGTATTATGGGCCTCATTCATTATCTTCTTTAAAAGATCTTCATTCCTTGGAACACAAAGTCTAGTCCCAAGTCTAATTATTCCATCATCTGCAATATGAAAATCTTGTCCCCTTCCAGACTCAATTGCGTTTCTCAAATGATGAAAATGAGGTTTGAATTTTGATTCTCCTTAATCTTTTCTAACAATTTGGGTTGCAATGTCATATGCAGACAATCTTTCAATCAATCCATATGGTACTATCTCTAACTCTAGTCTCTAAATATCATCCGCAATTTGTCTTTGAATCATAGTCATAACTGAAACATTTTTTGAGGATTTCTACTTAAAGCATCTACTACTACATTAGCCTTCCCAAGATGAAAATTTATAACACAATCATAGTCCTTAATTAGCTCCAACCATCTACTTTGTACCATATTCAACTCTTTTGTGTAAAAAGGTACTTGAGGCTCTTATAATTGGTATAAATCTCACATCTTTAACTGTACAAATATTGCCTCCATATCTTCAATGCAAACACCATAGCAGCTAACTCCAAATCCTGAGTGAAATAATTCTTTTCATATTCTTTTAGTTGACGGAGAAGCATAAGCTACAAATTTTCCATTTGCCATTAAAACACCTCCTAACAACTTCTAGAAGCATCACAGTATATCATAAATCCTTTATCATTTAAAGGAATGGTGAGAATTTGAGTTGTTACCAATCTATGCTTTAACTCTTGAAAATTCTTTCACAAGCATCTAACCACAAATGCTGCACATTATTCCTTGTTAATTGCATAAGTGGAGTAGCAATCTTTAAAAGTCCTTTAACAAATGTCCAAATCCCTGAAGCGTTTTTTTGTCTTGACCTATTAGTCACTACTTCAACCTTGTGGGATCTACAAAAATTTCATCCTTTGACATTCAAGCCAAAACTTGCACTTTTTGAACTCGGCATATAATTGTTTCTCCTTCAAAATATTCATAATTATTCTTAAGTGCTTAGCATGTTCCTTTATCTAGTGAGAGTAGATAAGGATATCATCAATAAGACCGATCACAAAACTATCTAAGTAATCCTTAAAATCTCTATTCATCAGGTCCATAAAGATGGCAGGAGTATTTATTAACCCAAATGGCATGATAAAAAATTCATAGTGCCCATATCTAGTTTGGTACATCTTCTTTCTTAATTCTCAACTGATGGTACCGTGATCAAAGATTAATCTTAGAAAACACCGTTGCAACTTATAACTAGCCAAACAGATCATCTATCCTTTACAAGGGATACTTATTCTTCACAAGAATCAAATACTTCAACCTCTATGAGTTTGTAAACCTTAGTAGGAATCTTCTTTTTTATCACCTATAGACATGGGACAGTCTTTAGCAAAATGTTCTTATTTACCACATGCGAAACAAGCTCCCTACCTACACTCTCCAAGATGAAATCTATCACGCTTAGGACATTCAGTTCTTTGGGTGGCCATAATTACTGCAATTTGTGGTTTCTGATTAGGTCCCTTTTGCTTCTTTTCTTGCTCTTTTTGTCCTTGATTCCAATCACCTTGCCTCTTTTGACCAGCTCCTGCCCATGGTGGTGGCTAACCTCTGCCCTAATTTTCCTAAGAGCCATGCTGAAAATTTATACTTTGATTTTCCAAAAATATCTCTTGTTTCTCTCTTTGTTCCCTCTGAAAATCTTGTAATTTCATTTATGCACTATCAACTTTCAATGTCTTACTAACCATTTTCAAAAAAGTTGCCCCTTCCAAATTAGTGAATTTAAGGTGTTTATAAATCGTTAGATTCAGTCCATCCATGAAAGGCTCAATCTTTAGATTCCCTATGTTAGCAAGGCAAGGGACATAATGAGACAACTCATCAAACTTCCTAAGATACTCCACAACGGTTGAAGAACCTTGTTTTAGATTAGCAAATTTCCTTCTCTTGTCATGTCTAGTGCCATAAGTCATAAACTTATCCTTAAATAACTGCCTAAACTGCTCCTAAGTCATAGTTGTAATATTGTACGTTGTTGATACATTGTCCCACCAATAACTAGCATCCTCTCTTAACATAACAGCAACACAATACACCTTATCAACATTTGTAACTCTAGCATAGATAAATAACCGCTCCATGTTGTGTATCAAATTCTCAACAATTTTAGGGTCCATATCACCCTTAGATACTAGCAGTTTATACTTTAGGAATTGCTCACTAACATCCATAACTTCATTTCTAACCAGTGGTGGGTGGTGGTGGTGGTGGTGCAGGTGGAGGTGGAGTTGGAAGGGCTCTCTCAGCTTGTTGTTTGACGTGTTTGAATAATCTCTCAATTAAATAAGCAAGCCTATCAAGACAGATATCTCTATCATCTTAATCTCTAAAAGTATTACCTTCCATAGTAGTACCATCCCGACGTCTAATCCGAACCATATTTTACTACAATACAATTTGTTTTTCCTCACACATAATTATTATAATGGCCAACACAAGAATAATTAGGCACATAAAGCACGTCACATAATAATGCATTTTAGAGACTTAAACTTACTAGTTAGCTACACATCCTCACTCTATAGCTTTTATACATGAACAGTGTACAAAAAAGACTTTGCTCTGATACCACAATTGTAACACACTTAATATAAGTTTAAAATACATATTATGCTAATATTAAGTGTTATTGCTCTTAGTTATTTACAATTATAATATTAAGCACATAAGGTTAATATAAAAATTTGAGAAAATTTAAACATTTGAAATTCTTTATATAACTAGACTATAACCTTACTTTACAAACTTATACTGGCTAATGTTGTATTCACAATATAATACATATCTCAAAATGAAAAAATCGTATTTATAATTACAGCCTCTAAAGAAATTTTAAAAGGAAGCCATAGTGAAAAGTCCCAAAACGGGTTAACTTTGTCTATATACATAAGTGCAAGGTTCAGAAGAGAGCGCTAGCTAACTATCTAGCATCCTACTTCTGACGTTGAAAATTTTCCTTGTTTGCATCACCATAAATAAGTAAGCTTATGCCCAGTAAGTAGAATTAATGTATAACATGAATGACTATGCCATGAATAATCCCATATAAGTCATGCTTTTCTTGTCTTTGGAAACTTAAATTGTACCAATTTTTCATAAAACATAACACATGTGCAATTTTTGTTTAGGACTTCCTATAATGAGTAGGTTTCTTTCCTTCAATTCCTTTGGACTGTTAATGCCATCTTGTGGCTTCTCACACCGTAACTCTTCATCGAGATAGTCTCTATCAAGATAATAATATGGTCCATAAGTCTCAATCATGATAACATATCAAAACTATAAACCTCCATCGAGACAATATAGTAGAGCAGCCTCTATCGAGACTAACTCAATTAAATAGCCCACAAAACCTCATGAAACTTCTTCCTATATACTTCAACTTTTAAACCAACATCTTAAATACTTAATATATAATGCATGCTTGCATAATTTTCAAAATCAAATCATACTTAAGTTAATTATGCTCCATAAAGTCAAAACCATACATACAAACATGTACAACATGTATGGTAATGCATGTGAAATTCTAGTTATCTTGTATTATGAAGTAATTTAAATGATTGTCATGGTTTTCCTCTTCATAGTTGGTGTCCAATCCTTCTAAAAATAGGTGTTTATATTTCATTATAACCCATTAAACATATACTAGTACTTAAGTGTTAAGGAGCTTATTTCAAGTTTAAAATCAAACTTAAACAAAAGATAGACTAGCTCCCCACAAACATCTCATTTATAATCTTATAGTTGTAACCATATTAAATAAGAGGAAAGATGGTGAAAAGTAGAACTAAATATTCTACTTTCGCATCCCTTAACACTTCCATGTATTTCCTAATAAAAGTAAAGAACTTAGCTTATAAAAATATTACCAAAAATAAAAATTTTACTAAAACTCACATATTCATGTAATACAGAGAATTGAACTCTTAAAGTATTAAAAAATATGAAAATTGATAACATGAATTTATGAGTTTTACTAAAAATTTTTATTCTTAATCATAAAAATTTTTATTCTTAAGAGTTCAATAAAATTTTTATTGACAAAACTCATAAAACTCATAAAAATTTTCATATTGAACTCTTCATACCCAATTTCACTTTTCCCACTTCAAAAGGATGAAACCAAGGCTTATGGTCTTTATAAGCACTTAAAATAAACCCTAGAATTGTCCAAAAGAATCAAATTATAGGTTTGTCTTGTTGTCTTGAAAGATTCAAACTCAAAACCACAAAATGAAGCTTATGTTGACTAGTTTCTGCTTTTTTCTCTCTTGTCACCACTCAAAACTTGATCAAGGTACTTGAAGATGGGCTTATCCTCTTGTGCGCTTACTAGAAATAGAGTATTTCTCCATATAAGGTTCAGACTTAGGAGAAAGTAAGCTAATCTAATATCAACCAATTGGATAAATCTTATCTTATTTGACCCGAGGATTCTTTATAGAGCCTTAATTTTAATTCAAACAACCCAATAGAAAAGTTATCTAATTAAAATAGTCATATATAGATAAACCCATGCAAATAAAATATATCCAAATAATTCAAAACGTTTATCATGAATTAATTTACAAAATTAATTCAACCAATAAACCAATCATGGATTATTAAATCCAATCATATTGAATTTTAGCCAATCTAATAATTAACATATGCCAACAATATGTAGAAAAAACACGCCATATCGTTACTAGAATTATTATAAGCAAAGAGGACCTGATGGACATATATAGATCAAGCTCCTATAATTATAAAATAACATATTCTACAAACATATATTTTCTAATTATCAATTCCAATGCTACACTACTAAAAGTTAAACCTGCACTCTCGAATTACAAAGCTCTAATAAGCTAATCGTCCATGGCATATCATAACATGTAACATCCCTATAGGATATTCATGATTGACTTGAGGATAAATTTTGTTTTATCTTATGTTCAATTATCTCACCATTGAAATACTTACTATTCATAAATAGTATACCATTGGTTACACCACTGTATCTAAATGGTTGATTGCTCCAGTCTTTTAGTTACTGAATAATGCCTGTAAGAGAATATCAATAACTCTAAAAAGAGTTATGGATTCCATATCTATGAATAACAGGTCTACGTTAATTAAGAGTCACGTCTGGAATGTACCAGTATGAGTGCCATCATCAAATTAGGATGTCACCTTTTGGTCCATCAAAAGCCACAAGTTAAAAAACGAACCCATTGTTCATTTCAAGATTAATGCATAACACATATGATTGTCAAAAGTGAATTAATTTAAACAAATTCAATTATTAATCAAATCAATTCAACTTTTGTCCCGATCTAATATATCAGCTGCTATTGACAATATACCAATGTTTCTACTCGCGGAGTTCTAGTCCAATGACCAAGACAAGTCATCTCCTATTAGGGATATAGACAACATGATAATCTTAACATGAATAAAGCATCCAACTTTATTTCCTTGACTACGGATCTTATCATTTAGATTATCACCTCTAAGACCTATGTCTTTCGCATAATCTGTCTATCATATGCATAATTTAAAAGGTTTGCTTAGCATACATTCAACAATAATGAGCATAAAAAGGACAACATTTGGTATATGAATAATAAATTAACTCTTTATTGATTAAATGCCTCCAAAAACTTATTACATCCTTTAATCCTTAACGGCACCTATCTTAACAATTGTAAGAAACATACTTTTGAAAATGATATACGATATTAATATAATCAAACACATCTTAAATGATTATGAAAATAATGCAATTAATGCCATGAAATCATGCAATGCATTGGCCAACAAGTATGTGAAAATACCAAGCATCACAACTTTTATCGTGACTTTACCATGTAATATTTAGATTACCTCTTTAAGCCTCTAGCCACCACTTAACTCTGTTCCCTTACCAAAGTAAATATGTTTTTTTTTTTTTTTTTGAAAGAGGTAGATATGTTTATCTTAATTGTCCCCACTTAATATTTAAATTACTTCATTTCATTGTTCCTTTTTTTAAACTTAGATTGTTTGATTTTGTCTCCTAATAAGAGGCTTTCACATGGCAATCAATCAAATAGATGCAATTGATTATAAGTCTAGTGGTCAATTTAAAGGCAAGCATAACCTCATACCATGTGAGCAAATAAGTACTAGTCTTTAGAATATGTTGGATATTATTTTTGTTCTTTTGTTTAATAAAAAAAACTATTTTCTCCAATATTTTTTTAAATGTTTTTAACAGAAAATATCCTTGGTAACTTCCTTATTTGTTTTTAACAAAATGCATGTTTGGTAACTAAAATATTGTTACCTTGTTTTAAACCCCTATTTTTGAGTCAGCCATGACAAAACCAACTTGTTGCGATTTGCGGTCCACTCTTGTCCCTTTGTCAATGTTGATTTTAACCAGCCATGTCTACTCTTGAACTAACATTGCACTAGTACAAAATGTGGATTCCACGACGGTTAAAAAACCATCGTGGAAACCTCTATCGTGGAATAAGACTGACTTTTTACGATGGTTTTTTACCGTCGTATAATAGAATAATTGACGTGTGAGATCGATGACAGTGCTAATTTTTCACGACAGTTTTGGTGAAAAACCATCGTGGAAGGGTGAGATTTCACGACGGTTTTGATCAAAAACCGTTATGGAAGCTCCACCTTCCACGACAGTTTTGCACCAAAACCGTCATGGAAGGTGGAGCTTCCACAATGGTTTTTGACCAAAACCATCGTGGAAGCTCCACCTTCCATGACGATTTACATCCAAAACCGTCGTGGAAGCTAAGCCTTCCAAGACAGTTTTGGTGAGAAACCGTCGTGGAAGGTGGAGCTTCCACGACGGTTTTGATCAAAAACCGTCGTGAAAATTTAGTATTTTTCAAAAAAAAATCCTCCCGTAGTTTCAATTTCCCACGGGATGGCCAGTCCCATATGTTATCCATTACATCAAGGCCTGAATTACATACAATAATTGTTGTATATTAAAAATTAATTTGTATTTACAAGACCATTTTACATTTGAGCTATTTTGAGCACTTTGTTAATCTACTATGATGTGTACCTATCTAAAAAGCACAAACCTATTTACAAATTATACCCACTCTAATCTAACTTCATGTATATCTGTATGTATAT
>CAMOHE010007770.1:779-25257 GCA_946598075.1 Artocarpus hirsutus
AAATTAAACAAATCATCCCATAATTATGTTAATTATCCAGAATAAATTGTCCTTAACACAATTCAACCTTATCATAAATTTTGTGAAATTTCTGCTGACTACTTGTCAGCTGTCATCGGCCTGCCAATCTCTATCTTCGGCCTGCCGATCACTGAAGTCCGGCCTACCGATGATATACCATCGGCTTGCCGTTCTGAGGAAAACATTTCGACCTACCAAACTGAATGGTCCGGCCTGCCGATCTGTCCTTAAATACAAAAATCATTCAAAACATTTAATTATCAATAAAAATATAATTAGACATATAACATTTATGACATGAACATTTGAGCACGTCAATTCCACGCGAGCGTCACCTGTCATAACACTTAAAATAAAATGGTTAGTACCATCACATTATATATCATAACACTTATCATAATATAACATTAAACGTCGTTATTTATCATAACATAATCCGTTACATAAATTTAGGCGGGCGTTACATTTTCTATATCTGTGTTTTCACTTAGCAGTATTCTTATACTACTTTGGCCTCCTTTCTATCCAAGGTTAAGGTTTGGACAACCTCTGTATCCTATTTACCTTCTAATCATCCACTCGTTTATACCACAATTTTACAATTAATTGTAATATAAAATTTATTTTATAGATATTATTTACAGATTTCTGAGTAATTCAACTCATAAAATCTGTTCTTTACCATATCCAACATTGCAACATATTTGCCATAAAATTTGCGATCAACGCCATTCATTCACATTTTATCGTAATTTTGTACAAAAATTACAATTTTTACAAAAATCACATTTTAAAAGTAAATTCATTAATTAAACCCAATTAAATATTAGGTTTTATTAATGAAATTTTCTCGATCATTACAATAACCATGTATAATAGAAGGATGGCAAATATGTAATGTTTGAATCTCCTTGTTCTTAGCATGAATGTCCACCACTATGGCCACAGAGGTGCAAGCTTCCCTCTAGAGCCACCCATCTAAGGAAATTTCAGCAAACTGAAATACATAACGACTTTGTTTCGACTTCGCTCCAAAGGATTTTGATGACCTCTGAAGGCATTAACTAAAGTAATTGTCTCGGATCCTATACATCCGAGGAAGTGTTAATTGTTTTATTTCAGAAAGTTTGAAATGTGCAAAATAAACTGTCGTTGCTATGGAAACAAAATACAAACCATTACTAGACACCTTCGAGAGATGTATGCAACTTGAACTGCTATGATTGGTTACATGGACTATCTCGCTTCACTGGATAGCCCCTATGACTAATGGGGCTAATATTGATGTCCAATTTCATACCATGCCCTTCTGACATCCTAAGCCTAACATCCTCTACTACGGCATCGACAGGCTTGCCTCGTGTGTTAAACATGTATCTCTAAGGAGTAAAAATGTAATATGTTTTTGGGCCCATTTTTATCAATAAAGAGCTTATTTATTATTTATATATCAAATCTTGTCCTCTTTACATTCATATTTGTTGAATGTGTGATATGCAAACAAAATTCTGAGATCGTCAGTCTAAACCTTTAAGAATCGGGCATATGATAGATAGATTATGCAGAAGACACGATTCTTAAGATGATAGTCTAAATTATAATATCCGCAGTTAAGGGAACAAAGTTGGGTACTTTATTCATACAAAGATTATTATGTTGTCTATATCCTTAGCGGGAGATGATTTGTCTTGACCATCGGAGGTGAACTCCATGAATAGAAACATTGGCACATTGTCATAGGTGACGATGTGTTGGATCGAGACATAAAATGAATTGATTTAGATTAATAATTCTATCTTGGAAAATCTATTCACTTTAGACAATCATATGTATTGTATCTTAATCTTGAGATGAATAATGGGCCCATTGTCTTGACTTGTGTCTTTTGATGTACCAAAGGGTGACATCCATGTTTTAATAGTGGTACGTATGTCGGTACGTTGGAGACATAATTCTTGATAGCATAGACCTGTTATTCATATATATGGAATCCATAGCTCCTCTTTAGGAGTAGTTGATATCCTCTTATATGTGTCATCTTGTAATTAAAAAACTAGAGCGCTCAACCATTTAGATATATAGGTGTAACTGAATGGTATACCGTCCGTGGATGGTAAGTTTTCGAATGGTGAGATAATGGAAAATAAGATAAAAATAATCGGAAAAGTAAGACATAATTTATCCTTAAGCCGATTATATATAATCCTATGAGGATACGATACATTATGATATGTCATGGAGACTTAGCTATACGGGCTTTGTAATTCTATAGAGTTCGAGAGTCCAGCTTTGAGCTTTTAGTGGAGTAGCATTGGAGTTGATAATTATAAAATGTATATCTAGGATATTGGGCTTCATAATTGTTGGGAGCTTAAGCTATATAGGTCCACCAGGTTTCCTTTACTAGCTCATAAAAAATCCTATAACGATACAGTGTGCTTTTCCAATAATTTGTGACTTGTGTCAAATTATTAGATTGGCTAAAAATTTGATAGGATTAGATAATTCATGTCTGTCTATCGGTTGGATTAATTTTGAATTAATTCAAGATAAACTTGTTAAATTATCAAGAATATTTATTTTCCTCGAGATTATCTAGATATGACTGTTTTAATCAGATAACTTCTCTATTGGGTTATTTGAATTAAAACTAAGGCTCTATCTCAAGAATATCATGTGGGAAATAAAAGATTTGTAGGGATCATTTATTGCAAGTTCGGCAAGTCAATCTTCCAGTTCGGCCTGCCAATGGAATAAGTTCGGTAGGCTGATCTGCTAGTTCGGCCTACTGATCGAGCGATAAATTGATCACACATTTTCATGTGAATTTTAGCAGATAATGATTCTTATTTGAATTTTCAAGGCCTTATCTAATAAGAACTGACTCCTAACCCCGACCTCTATAAAAAGGGGAGTGAGACTCATTGTTATGTAGATCAGTTGAGAAATTAAGAGTGAGACTCTGCTGGTGAGACTCTGTAACACCCTGAGAGCTATTGTTCAAACATCATGAACCATAGCTTTAGGTTTTCTCAATTGGTTGGAAGGAGAGTCACCGGGGAAAGGCTGAACGATGTGCACCCACACATACTCCGATAGTGGATAGAGAATAGCAAAGAAGACCAGTTGGTTGAGGCTCTTCTAGAACATTATATCTTCATAGATTACGGGAGCTTTTTTGCATTTACTAGGTTAGTAAGATCTAGTTAATTTATGCTTATAATATGTCAAACTTATTTTTTGGAAAAAACTTTAGTATAAAAATTTTTAAAATTCTACTGCAAATTGTTTTTCTAACATCGTGGACCTAAGCCACACTTAGGTAACTATTATGGGTCATAGTTTACTAGGCCTTGAGTAGTCAAATAGGCCTGTTTGTTCTGGTTTGATTCGATTTTGAATCCTATTTGGGGGGATTTTGAAATTTATTGAACTAAAATAAATGGGAGAGCCTTCCTTTTGCCCTTTAGAATAGCCCAAAAACTCTGTTTCTCAAGGAGTCAAAGCCCAAGTTTGAAAATCATTTTCGTAACAATTTTGAAAAACTCAACAACAAAGCACCAAATATACCTCAAGAATGCCTAGCACACCTTCAAAGGACCCCTATCTACATTGAGATAATCTTTGTCCAAGTTGAAAGTCCACTATCGGAGGCTCCGCCATGCTTCCGCCACCAATTCCTACCAAAATTTTTGAAGAAATTCTGACAATGTGCCAGAAGTTTCAAACTTGACAAAAAAAAGAGATACTAGGCACCAGAGGGGGAAGCATGCTTGTTACATTTGCCTCCAAAGCACATTTTTCTAGAAAATTTGAAGAACTCCATAACTTCATATATCAACTCCTAGGTTCACGAAAGTAGCCCAGAATCGATGATGGAGGCAGCTTTGCCTCTATTCTTTGAAGCCATTCCTCCACCAACCTTTGGCTACTCCTCTATCGTCACCATTTATGGTAGTTTCTCCATTGCTATATTTTTCGTGTTTTCTTGGTTTTATTGCAAGTCTCATTTTGGTTGCTCAGCAATAGAGCGGGTCCTGGAAGTTGTCTTCTTAGTCCTAATTTGGGCTTAATCATCCCCACCACTTGTTAGAGGTCCTATCGTACAAATTCATCCATCGTCCCAACCATGTCATCACTAACACTAGCGCATCAAAGCCCAATGAGTGTGTTCCTCCGATAAGTCATACCTTGTAATCTACAGGACCCCAACAGACATCATGGTAGGAGAAAGATGCTAACAGCTTTGGATCTTGGACTATGACTATAGTTGTGGTGGATCTTGTCAATGCAACACCCAAAAAAAATCGATATCATCAAAAAAGTTGCTAAGAGAAGTTGATCTCTATGGAAGGAAGACAGATCTAGCACTGACATTTAAGCACGGAGAAAGAGCTAGGTTGTGGTGGAAGTTGGGTGGAGAAGAGACCAAATCTGTCATGGAGTCTCACTTGGAGGGAGGCGGATTGATCAACAACGTTGCACCAGGAGACCAGTTGCAAAAAGAAGAAGCCACCCTCTTGTAGACCAATTTGTAGTGGGGAATGCTCTTTCATGGCAGTTGATGAGACTTAGAAAATGCATATTTCTTAAAGCTAAATATCGTTATTCTGCATTAATATTTCTCATTTAATCCCTTAATTTTAGCATTTGTGTGTTGAATAGAATTTTAATATCTTGGTGTTAAAATATGTCTAATTAGGTATTTTTAATATGTTTTTATGATTAATAATATTTTCGGTAATTTTCAGAATCAATTCTGTGTGTAAAATATGTGGTTTGTGTGAAATTAATAAAAACCATAAAAGTATTATGTTAAGATTTGATTTTTAGTCTTAATGTGTTTGTAAGTGTTTTAAATATACAAATATGTTTCAATATATTTTTAGTAATTTTTAAAAATGTTTTTATGTCTTAAGTAATGTTTTTGGTATAACCGAATTACCTATGTACCATATTCTTATGTTAGTTAATTTTTAATTGTTTTTAGTTAGTTTTTATTTTTATAAATATTTTTAATATCTATGTAAATATTCAATTTTTAAAATAATTAATTTTAATGTGTTTATTTGTCTTTAAATTTGTAATCTTGAGGAAAATGGAGCAAAACGGGCAAAATCGAACAACAATAGCTGAGAAAATGGAATAAAATTCAAATTTTGAAAGAAGGAGACACGTGGCATCATCACAATTGTCGGATCGGCCGCCAATTGCATCTAGACCATCCATGCATCAGGCGCGAGTCAACTATGGACCCAATTGTTGGCCATTTTCTCGTCTCAGCTTTAGATCCTGTGTGTGCCAGCTCACTTGTACGCCGTGCTTCATCAATCTCGGCCGTTGATGGAGGCCTAGTCATATAATCCAATGGATCAAAGGAAAAACCCAAAGCTCTAGTCAAACTCCATTTGTTTGACTCAATCTAGATCATGTTTATAGTCTTGGTCCGTGCATTCGAAGGCCACGATCGTTGTGTACTTGTCCATCCCTCAGCCACGAAGCACTAGATTTTAAGCCAAAATCTACATACCAAGTAGTTGGAATCCGAAGGAAGAAAAAGATGAAAAAAATATAAAATAAAAAATGACAACTTGCCTCCATTTTTCAACTAGAAAATAGAAAAAATATTAAAAAATTTTACCATAGGGCAAATCTTTTGCCTATAATAGCAGGGGTCTCTCCCCTGATTCTACACACATCTTTAGAAAGAAAAATTACTATCTAGATTTTTTAAAATTTATTTTTAGTTTTTAGGTTTAGAATTGTTATAATTCTCAAACCAAATTTGTAAAATAGTTTTTACGTTATGTTGTAAAAATTGCCAGTTATGTTTTATAATATTATTAGTGTTAGTGTTTTAAATATGTCTTTTTAATTTTCCTTTTTAGCTAAGGGGAGAGAAGGGGAAATTAGGGCAAAATTAGTTTAAATATTCTTAATTTTTCTTAGTTTCTAAGCAATTATAATACCAAAACTATTTTCTTAGAAAACCTATGATTTTACTGTTATCTTAGCTAGAATTCTTGCAAAATTAAGTTTTGATTTATCGTCAATATAGGCTGGCACAGATAATGCTTAAGAAGACTTTAATTAGTTGTAGATAGGAAATGGTATGGTAAATGCTTAGCTTCTTATTTTGTTTGTTATTTTAGTTAAGTAATACTAAAATCATACATGTTTATTAAGTTGAATTTTTGCTACATTATAGATATGAATTGGCATAATAAATGTATGATAACACTTAATTTATTGTTGACAAAAAAGATAGCATAGTGTATTCTTAAATCACTTAATAAATAATTAGAAAAACTAAAATATACTTAAGTTAATTGTCAGAATTGAACCTTTAAACCTCAACGCTATCATTATTATTGTTGTTACTTGTTTAAGTTAATCGCACTTATTGTTATAATCTTAACTATATTTCTTACTGTTCAAATTCGAAAATCATAAAAATCTATAAATGAAAAATGTTGTAAAAGATGTCAAAATATTGTAAACAAATTGTAAATAAATAGTATAAAAATTATACTGGACTTAGCGTGACCTTTTCTTGTAGGATTGATCTCGGACTCACCGAGACGTTATTACTTAGACAACCTTATACTTGAGATTATATCAAACTCAACTTTCAAGAGTGAAGAGCGGTATGGTAAAAAGAAAACCAATGAACAAAGAAAAAAAGCTACTATGAGAATTCAAGAAAATTGCATTAGGGACAGTAATGCCTACACAGTCAATTTTAGTTTAAAAGTTAGCATAAATTGCAACAGTTTTTGACCCACGGCAAATATGGATCTAACATTTAGAAGGGTGGCATAAGGCCAAATTATCTCTTCACAAAGATGCAAAATACGCGTCCCACGATAGAAATTGGGGTTGAGCAATTGTGAGCATCCATTTCTCAACAAACTCTTTAAAGAGAACTTTAAGCTCTATAACAAAATTCCATAGCTTGATTTAAAATTTAGATATTAAATGAGAGTAACAAAAACAGATTCTGTGAATGCTAAAATTTCCTCTAATTAAATTAGCTCATTATCAATATTACAAGCATAAGCATAACTTAGTACCTAGAAAAAGATAATAAAATAAATAGGTAGCGACTATAGTCCTTACCATCGAACCATCTAGGCAACATAATAATTTTTAATGGGAAAATAACAATGCATTATATTAAACATAACATCAAGCTTTGATCATCCAATCTTGTCGTATATTTTGTTCTAGAAGAGGATATACAATATTTTTAATGTGAAAACACTAAATTAAAACAAAAAATCTGAAAAAAAAAAGTGTGTAAGGCTACGCACCTTATCTTTTTTTTTTTTTTTTTTTGAGAAATATTATGACTCAGTTTAAGAATCATAGTTTGGACTAAAAAACTGAGTCGTAATATTTTTCAAAAAAAAAAGGCGTAGCCTTCTACACTCTTTTTCCACATTTTTTGTTTTAATTTAGTATCGCCATATTAAGAATATGGTATATCATCTTCTAAAATAAAATATACGACAATATTAGATGATTAAAGTTTAATATTATATTTAATATACCACATTGTTATTATCTTATAAAAAATGCTACGCTGTCTGAACAGTCCAAATGTAAGGACCATAGACGCTCCTAAAATAGATAAATCTAACAATAACACTCCAAACTAATTATAAATATAAGAAAAAATTTTAATAGTTTAGATGATTATCAAAGCATCAGACTCCATAAAATAAAGATTTAAACATAACAACCAAATATCCTTGAAAATGATACAACTGCAACACCACCTGAGAATGAAAAAAAAAATTAAATAAGTATGAGAATGAATTGATATTACTAAAAAATTAATAATGAAAAAGTTAAAATTTAGAATTTTGAAACTTATCTCCTAATTGCTTAATAGCAAATTATTTAAATTGCTTATGTGTTTTTCGGTCTTTTTAATCGTTTAAAACTGCCGCTTTTTTTGGTGATAAACCGTTGCTTTTTTTTCTTTTTTTTTTTTTTTCAGGGACAAACATTGCTTTTTTTTTTCCCTCGACTTTTTGGGAGTGTTTCGCATGACTAAAAAAGAGATATAAAATCGTCCAATACTTTTGTTTAACAAATAACTTTATGAAGGTTGCTTTAGAACGAGAGTTTGGCTTAGAAATTAAAAACTGTCATTAAAACCGCTTGGAGGGATAATTAAGTCATTACAAGAACTCATTTTTCCAAAACTTTTACTATATTATAACTTTTGTACTTAGAGGATGTTATCTGTCTATCTTACCCTTTAATAAACGGTCAAAAGGCAAATATAATTTTTTTGAAACTTTTTCGAGCAAAAAGAATGTCTTAAAAAATTTAAAGTAAACAACATAATTTACAAGTAAATAAATCTTATTTACGGTGTAAAAATAAACTATAATTACGTTGTAAATATACTATTTGTCTCAAATATTTAAAACATGCCATTTACTTTTTTAAGTCTAAAAAAACCATTTATCGTAATTTCTCTTTGATTAAAAAAATAAAGAATGATTTATTTAAACCTTGAAAAAGTCATCTTAAAAAAATACACACACTCTAGATGAAGAAAAATCCCTACGAAAATTTTCATAGAAAAAAGATGCATGATCAAGTATCCTAAAATTTCAAAAGTATACTAAGGTGCTTGATTTTTTTTTTTTCAAAAATGCATCATCAAAATTGAGGACACATAAAGCACCAAAATCTCCCTTTAAACTAGCAACATGATAGCCCTGCCATATCTCTTGTTGGACAAAAGTCATGGAAACAACTTCACTACATATCTACACAAGGGCAGAGCTAAATTAGGTCGGAGGGTGCCCATGAGCCCAATAACTCCGTTCCTCGAATGTTGTAAATTACATTGTGAAGGTAGATTTTTTAAAAATATTTTACTTATATCCCAAATTTTTGCTTCGAAATATACAAAACAAAACTTCTCTTTTTTTAACTTTTAAACCAAAACATTTTTTTTTGTACAAAAAAACTTTCTATGCAAAACAAAATCCTTTTACACAAGCCAAAATTTCGAAGCCAAACTTTGAGCAAAAATTTCTCTTTTTTAACAAAACAAAACCTGCAAAGATCAATACCCAAAGAATTTGAAACCATATTCTGATGTTAAAAATATGACACCCCAGGAGGGGCTTAGAAGTTAGAACATTATTAACATAATTAAGCAAATCATTTAACTTAAATCAATAAAGTCTGAATTAATTAAAAATTATTTAAGCAAAGCCTTTAGCTTAAAATGAAAATGAGTGAACGGCCCAATATGATATAATTTTACAAACTTTGTATTTAAATAAACAAAATTTGCACTATTTATATACAAAATAATAATAGGAAAACAAAACAGTGCAGCCTAAATCTTAATTCACCAAACATACTTATAGTGCTTCAGCCAGTCACCCAGGTTATAGAGTACCCCGATCGAGGTTTAAAGGCTTTCTCCTAAGGTTATATCTCATAACCTAATCCCTGTGACTGTCCCTTCAAAACTAACTATTTAAAAGTGCCTACTTTTTGACAACGTTTGTAGAAAAACCATTTACGTTCATAATTTTTCATTCCGTCTTAATCACATTTTAAAAATTCATTTTTCCAAAATAATACTTATGATATTTATGTACTTTTACATTTTCTCAAAGATCATATTTTTTGAAAAAATTACATTTATTATAAAAATGGTTTGTAAGAAATATATTTAATATCAAACAAATCTTTCCAAGGCCAAAACAATCAAGCAAACAAATTTAAAAGCATGATTACCAAAGAAGGGTCAAGGATCCTACCTCCTTGGTAATACAACCTATACATACTTCTGGTCCTCACACGTCCAACCTGATGCAACATAAGCGCTTAACGTTGCTCGAAACTTAAGGGTTCTTTAATAAAGCCAACGAATAACCAATAAGAACACCATAAAGATTTTAGGCCTCCGTTATGTGTAAATTAGTCATTAGTGTACCTCTTGTAAAAATATGATTGTGGATTGCAAATGAGTTCCCTAAGGTTTTTAAAACATGTAAACAGGGTCTGTAGGGGGTGTTTTTACATTGTGGGCCATGCATGCAGGAGCTAAAATAGAGAGAGTCGGAGAGCCCAGAGCTTAGATAGAGGTGGCAGCAAACAAGGCCACCACCACTGGTCGACCAGCCTTCAAAAGGGTGATCAACTGCTGTGGCCAAAACAAGGTTTTTCTCTAATTTGCTCCTTTCGTGTCCCACTTTTAGTCCAAAATTGGGTTGTTCTTTTCAAATCACTTTTTGGATCACAAACTCAGTCTCATGCAAAACTTATTGTGACATAAATGAACAAGCTTCCTATAATTTCCATACCCAAATCACAATCAAAAGTTACAAATTCGGAGTTAAGGTAAAACAGTTTTCGAAACGTGATTATATGTGATTTTTGCAATTCAAAACATATAAACCTCTTTCATGCATCAAGCTAATTGGTGATTTGGCTTTCAAAATAAGTTTCAAACATTCAGATCTCTTTAAAACAATAATTTAATCTCTGGTTTTCACCATTTTGACTCAAATTTACAGACACACAACATAAAAAGAAACAAAGCAACATGTGTGTCTCTAAGGTTCCAAGTTGAATAAATTAGAATCAGTGTAAATAAAAACTAGCATGCTTAATTAAAATTTAATCATTAGAATGAAACTTTTTTTTATTTTCATTTTCTTAATTTATTTTATTGATTTATTTTATTTTTAGAAATTATTAAATTCCTTTAAAATAAATTTATGGTCACTACTGTTGTATTTTATTAATTTTAATTAATTTGTACTACTTTTTCCATATATTATATGTTTAAAATAAGGCCCAGCTTTGTTCGAAACTGTGAAAACTTTAACCCTCCCTTAAAATTGCCCACTTATATTTCCAACTTTAGAAACCATCAATAGCATGCGGTTTTGGGAAAAACCCCTTTTAGAAGTTCTGGCCAGTGGGTCAGAACGCCTCCAGACTTGACCAAACTCCTTTTTCCTCTTTCTCTTTCACATTTCTCTCTCTTTCTCTCTCCTCTCAAATTCTACTTTACTCAGAGATAAAAGAACAACCATTTTCTTAAATAAACCAAAAGCAAAACTCAGGTTTGATGCTACCAGACTAGTGCCAGATTCGTTCAATCCGAGGTTAGAATGATTCAAACTTTCATTATGAGATTTTTCTGATTATTGTGTTAAAATTTGTGTACTTAGGTCTGAACATTTTTTTATTTATGAGCAACTTTTTTGAGAAAGAGTTTGCATGTGACAATCTGAGACCAGAAAGACATAAAGTACGTTTTATTTGCAGGAATAGAGAGATTTTGAACAAGATTCTATTATTATTTGAGCAAAGTTGGATTGAACACCATTATACACTATTTTCCATATTTTTAGAATATTTATAAAATTTGTTGTTAAAATGGTGAATTTGAGTTGTGTGTGTGCAAAGACGATTTTATAAGGTCTATAAAAGTGATTTAGAATCATTATAACATGTTTTAAATGCATTCAAACTGATTTGAGATGGTTGGAGCTCAATTTAAGCTCGGATACTTGAAACAGGGCATCATAATCGTGGTGCCATAGTCGGCCGCTACCTATATAGCGAGGTCGACCGCATTGTTGCATAACACATGGCCAATCGACGGTAGTGTACCGCGGTCGACCATCCTGCTTTTAAAAGCTACTATTTTGACCATCCGAGCCCTTTTTGCTTGTTTTTCTTTTTAAATGCATTTTTATTTCATTGATTGAAAATGATTTATAAAGTTTGATAGAAGCATTGTTGGAACAACGTGGAGTTTTAAATGATAATGGCACCACTAAGAGCGGTTGATTTATGTATTCATGAGTTTTACTTTAATTATCGATGTTGATAATCGATTCTATACTTAAGGTCAGTTGTTGTCCCCCGTGTAGCTAACGTTTAGTTGAGTAGGTTACAGGGTAGAAGTATTCTGTTGTTAGGAATTGAGGTAGGATTCTATACCATTTCTTTCTAGCCATGACATTTAAAGAGTTTGGGCATAAATTATATTCTTGAATGTTTTAAGAATCAAATCATGCTTTAAAAATATTTTCAAATGTTTTTGAGAATATGTTTCTAAAAAAGATGATTTAAATCCATATCTTAGTAGCATATTCAAGTGAGACGACATGTTTGAATAGTTTTTATACGCCAACCGGCATGAGATTCCCTGGTTGGTTGTGTTTTTAAATGCATAGTGCCACATAGAGTTCAAGTTGTATAAAGGGCGACCTAAACGCAAGTTCCAAAATTTTGATCTGGCCATTTCGTTGGTGTTCATTACAAGCCTTGCACTAAATAAGTATTAAATAATGATTTAAGATAAATCATATGAAGCATATGGTAAGATTTTCCTATTTCAATCATATTGTCTATTATTTCTCACTATTTTTGTTTTATTATTAAATACTGTTTTAGAACTTAAAGTCTTACTGAGCCTTTCATTCATAGTTTTCTATGTGTGTTTTATCTTATTCACCCGTCCCCCTAAGAGATTTGCAATACGCAACTGAGTAGGTTACTGTTGGATTACTTGTAGTGCTTGTAAGTTGATTTGATTATTTGTGCTTTCATCAAATGATGTAATAATGAGACAATATTAATGCATTTTGATCTATTTTGTTGGGCTATGGTTTGGATAATATTTGCTTTATGTTTGGATTATGTATGGACTACTATGGGACCCATACGGTATTTAATGGTTTTATAATTTTCCAAGTTTTTGAGGTTATTTTAGAAATTTCTCCTTTTATTATGTTTTGATTCGATGCAAGTTATTTTAAATCACATTAATTGTTAAATTTTCTTTTAAATTTTGCAAAATCTTTGAAGAAATAAAGTGTTAATTATTGAAGTTTAAGTTAAATTTTAATTAATTATCTTTAATTAAACTGTTACGTCATTACTCCGGTTTGGGGGAGTGACAATGTCTAATTTTCATGAAAAACCCTCATTTATGCTCAAGATTAATGCAAGAAATCAATAGAGAATTTCGGATTGAGGAAGATATGAGGAATTAATTTTATTTTTGAGGAGTCTTTCCTCAAATCTCTATAGAGAAGGGCTTGGATTCTAATGAAGTTTGGTATTAAAGACTTGGTTATGCAAAAGGGAGGGGTCTAAGCTTTCTCTAGACTTTCTTTTGAAACAAAGAAAGAGTGAGAGTGGGAGTGAGAAAGGAAGATGTTAGAGAAGGGGGGAGAGAGAGTGTGTGTCTTGACATTGGTCCAAGGTTTAGCATTTAAGGAAGGGGAGGGCCTATGCATGTTCAGCTTTGTCTGTGAGTACAAATTTAGGAATAGGCAGGAAATCTGAGTTGTCTATTTGTTCATGCTTTGTGAAGTGAGTCTGGGAATTGCTAAAGTGGAATGATGGTAAATATGTGGAAACGCAGGTTAAGTTTTAGAAATTAATGAAAAATGAAAAAATTATAGAATTTTATATATTAAATCAAAAATTAATTAATTTTAAAATGAAATTAAATTGTGTGGAATTTTAATTAAAGCTAATTAATGATATTTTAAATTATAGCATGCTAATCAATTAAATTTATAATTAATTAAAATTTCTAGATGTTACATGTACCACAACGAAATGAATTTCCTTGAACGACAATCTATATGCATTGCTTTTACCAGAAATGTATGAAATATGAAATTTTACCTTCCTAAATTATACATCATGTTGAAAGCCAATGAGGGGGAAAAATCAAGGTGCTGGAATTGTAAGGTCAGTCAAGGAACCATTTTTTGTAATCTTTTTGTAGAGGAGCCACGGATAACTTGATCCAATTAGGTAAGGGTACTACTACAAGAAAACAGAGGCATTAATGAGGAGTTTTCCTCGCTACAAGTGGCTTATCTTAAGAAATAAATTCCTCGGGTATTATTCTCTCAAAACAAGTTAGAGCTTTTTTTAGAAGCCCGTTTGTTTTATTGGTTCGAAATATAAGTTAAAATTTCTTAAATCTTTTAACGAAACGGTTTGAACAAAAATTTTTTTGTGCTTCAAACTCTTAAAACAAGCGACTCACGTCCTAAAGTTGGCCAAATCAAATTCTCCATGGACACAAGACTTGCAAGCATATGTGGCATCATTTAAAAAAGTTCCCGCCAAAACTTTTTTGTCAACAACTGGCCGGAGTTATGCTGGCCGAGTAATTCCTGGCCCTTAAATTACATACGGCCTTTTTTTTTTTTTTTTTCCTCTAAATTAAGTGTCCTAAGGAACTTTTCTTTGGGCGGGGTGGCAAAATGAGTTGATGGGTCAGGTTAGTGTTATGTTGCAGTTAGTGGGTGTTTGGAAGAGTGGTGGGAACCACTTTTACTGTAGCATGTGAGAACTTTTTATTATAGCAAATTTTTTTATTGTTACTGTAGCATGTGAGAACTTTTTACTATAGCAAATTTTTTTATTGTTATTGTAGCATGTGAGAACTTTTTATTGTTCATAACTGAGATTGTGGTGGGAACCACAATCGCCAAACAGGGGCTAATCTTTATAAAAATTAGGTCGACACTAACCCGACCCGTGACACGAACGGGTTGAGAATTCTCAACCATAACACGACCCGTTTTGATATGGGTTGACATAAACACAACCCGTGTCAACCCGTTCCTTATGCACAATGTCAAAAAATAATGACCTGCAACTTATTTTTGACCCGTAACCCGATTGTGACCTGTCTATATTAATATATCTAATATTAAAAAAAACATAAAATTCGAAGAGTTTCATACCACTTCAACAAGAAGATAAGTGATAAAAGAGGTAGGGTTTGATCTTTTAAGGGCTTATATTATATATTAAATAATATTAAATTTTTTAAAGTTAATTAATTAAATACGGGTCAAAAATGGGTCATTTTAGTGTCAGACGGATTGATCCAAACACGACTCATTTTTTAACGGGTTAGTTTCAGGTCGACAGTAAAATGACCCGTGGTTAAATTTTTCGACACTAACCTACAAAAAAATGTGTCGGATTCGTATCGTATCGTCATGTCGCAACCCGTATTGCCAGCCCTAAGGCATAATTGTGATATTTTTTTAATCATTTATTAACAAGCGGGAAAACTTTTCATTCATTAGTGCCAACAGGCTGCAAAAAAAATGGAGATTTTGACTGACACGTTGGAAAATAATTTTTCATGTGGGCCTACAAATGTAATTAAATGTGTTGTTTAATGCTATCTTAAGGTAAAGCCTAAATTAAAATAATATAATTAAGATAAAGTTAAAAGGCTTTTTTGGGTATTAATATAATGTATCGGTTATTATTATTATTATTATTATCATATGCGTGGATATCAATTTGTAATTTTCAGATTTTATGATGGGCAAAATTGAAAATACATTAAAATAACTAAATAAAGTTATTTATTCTAGTTATGGTCCTCAATTTCATACGTATTATTCATTCAGAAAGTTTTCAGACATTCTTGCTTCTCTGAAATCCCATTTTCATTGAAGTTTTAAAGGAATACGTATTGGATTGGAAGGCAATAATCCAAAATGATCTGAAACTATGAATCAAGGTACGCTTTCGTAAATTCAAAATTATTCCTTTCAATGATTTAACATAAATGATCTTAGTAAAATTTGGTTTAATTTGTTTCCAACATGATAAACTATCAATTAATTTAATTAGATTTTTAAGGGTATTGATAACATCTTCCAAAGATAAATTCTTCACCACCCGGGCATCAAAAGTACTGGTTTCTTAATACAATTCCAAATTAAATGTTTAAAGAAGAGCTTTTTAATTTTCTGATCACTTGCAAATAGAATAAATGCCATGCACGACGGTGTTGCAAAAAAGATTTTGAATAAATTTATCAAAAAGATGTTCAAGTTTAACAAAGAGCATGACACAATGCTACAGCTTATCCAGCATAGATCCTCTTTTATTTTATTCTGTGTTACTTGTCTAAAACCCTCTTTGGTAAAGTAAAACAATATTATATATTACCAAACCATGTGACGCATGCTGTCTTGAAAAAGAAAAAAAAAATTAGACTGCCTAAAACTTGATTCCAAAAATCGGTTTGTTATATTATTATTATTATTATTATTATTATTATTATTATTATTATTATGCTATACTAAACAGATCCATGACCTTTTAGGTAGAATAATGAACAGTCTGGAACATAAGGTAGAACGGTTGTTGCCACCAAGTTCTCCATAATATAATAAGAAAACACGACTAATTAATGTATAAACATGTTGGCAATAATAAACACAGACTAATTAATAAACTGCTGTTTTATCTCTTATTCCATTTTATTTCCATAATTCTTCACAATAGAATAATGTAAAAGGTAACTCCCAAAAGCTATGCGCGCACGTAGCATGCACTCATGAAACATCACATACTGAATTACAGATCAGATCATTATAGAAGAAAGGGAAAAAAAAAAAAAAGAAAAGGAAAAAAAAAGAGAATTTAATGTGGAGAATTTGTGGTAAGGTGTAGAAAGAACATTCTGTAGTGCATGTTTCTGAAATGTTTGGTAACTTTTATCGAAATTATTATACTTTGCGCATGTTTTATTTAATTTGGGCGTGATTGGATATTATCTTACATACAGAAACATGAACTACTATCCTTTTATTATCAAAAGAAGTCTCTATGTTTATCATATCCACAATATCACAATTAATTGAATAGATTAACCACGGCTCAGCGCGTTTGACCACCATTTTAGTTTGGACGAGTGCAATCGATTCGAATTTCCCCTAGCCTTCCAGTGAGAACTTCAACTCTTCCAAGCTTGGTGATGGCAGTAATGAAAGCCTGGTTGAAGGCTGCTGAGCTTGATGCAAATTCGTTGACAGTTGCCCTCGATCTTTGATCAGAAAACAAGATCTGATCAGAGGAGAAAAGCCCTTGTCCTTGCTGAAGGTTTTTGTAGTAAGCATTGTCAAATACCCTTGGTGTTGTGGGATCCATGTTTATGGCGATTGTGGGGTCCACTTTTAGGGGGCACATTTGTCTAAGCTGCAAGGCGTATTGGTGATTGAGTGAAGGGTCAATTGTCCTTCCAGTTCTGGGGCTGAAGTTGTAGATTCTATTAGAGAAGCGGTTGCAATGAGAGAACCCAAGCGTGTGAGCACCTATACATATAACAACAATATGGATCAGAAATCGTAATTATACATACATACATATACATATATTATTGAAAACATATTTTCAAAATGTAATATGTGTTATCACATCTAAATTAAGCTGGCACCTAATAAGAAATCGCGTCTTATTTTTAACTTCCTCACTCGATAGTAAAGAAGGAAAAATTAAAGTGAAAGTTCAAGAACAAGCCCCAAGGCCTACAGAAAGGGAAATAAAGCCTAAAAATTTCAAACTCTAAACTAAACATGAAGAAAAAAAAACAACCTTCAGATATATTGGTGAAGAAGCCCTGATAATTGATGGTTTCAATAAAAGTAAGAAGTGCTCCTTTAAATTCCCCCACCACTAAAGCTCAATGGAAATAGAAAAATAGTAAATAATATATAGTCTACTACATTATGTACATTATACATAATGTAGAAATCATGCATATGACCATATAGACAAAGGGACCTTTTTTATCTTTTAGAAACTACAAATGGTTTACTTCTAAAGGTTAGAGGTAGGTTTGTTAATTCAGGGAAAAAGAGTGAGTTCTCAAGAAAAGAGATGGGAAAACATTATTTGTATTGGTACTCTTGGTATGCCATGTTAAAAATCAGGCACACCTTAATTTTAAATTATCCAGAGCAATAAAATCCTTGGGGAAAAAAGGGACACACAAGGGACAATAAAGTATTTATATATATGCTATAAATTCTACAAATTTTTTATTGTATAATTTAATACTAGAGCAAACAAACTAAAGGCATGTTCATCACCTAACCTGGGGTGGTAAATAATGTTATTAAAAGAAGGAGATGAGGCAGTATATATAGAAGACTTTTGGGTACCTGATAATGCAATCATATCTCTTTGGTTAAGACCATGATTGGCAAACAGGGAATTGAGTTGGTCTAAAGTAAAATCTGGGTGAGGAAGACGCCTTTGAACGCTGGCTTTTGTAGATATTCTCCCATCACGCCTTCCCAATTCCACTGTATAGTTTGGTCCCCCAGCCTGCATACGTATTTTTATATTAATTAATACAATAATTACTGCCAAACGGACCCTGAGTTAACATTAATGATCTAACTATATAGCTGTAAACACTGTTTAACATGTGAGAGTGTTTTTGTCCCTTGTCATATATGTATTTACTTGAAGACGAAAGTTAAGGGAAAGTTCATTTGGAAGCTGTTGAACAAACCGTGTTGTTTTTCAACTTATTTAACAATTTATCGAAATTTTTAAAATACAATATTGTTGGTTTTGTCACAAAAAAGAAAGGGTACATCTATTACCCTCGTGAAGTTGTGATCACATGAATTATATATACAGACAAAAATTAGTATCAAAGGTAATTATATAAGTAGAATCAGTTAATAAATATATATATATTTATTCCCAGGATTATAAATTAAATATTTTTTTTTAATCATAATTAAGGATAAGTTAAGAAGTAGTAGTTATAGTTAGCTGTGGCATACCAAAACTACTACGTCTCTTGTGGCGAGCGCGAGTATATCGGCACATGAAACTTGGTTCTTGCAGCGAGCGTCTTGGTCAAGAGCTGCCTTGGCTTTGATCACAGTGTCAAATCCATCTCCAGCAAGGGAAAGGTTATCTGGGTGATCCTTCTCTGCATTATTATTCGGCGACGCAAGCAGAATCGAAGCATCACAACCCTGTAAATTCAAATAATCAACATGTATTATAATGAAATTTCGCTCATTAACAAGGAAAAATTAGAAATTCATGCTTAAGTAAGTTATTATATGCATTTCCTTTTTTAACTAATCACATATTTACATATTATTTGTTCCGATATTATTATTCATGAATTTTCGCAATTTTACATAGTAATTCCTAACTGGTAAAAGATACATATTATAAATTGGCATCGTTTTCGTATTTGCCAATGTAATTTGACTACTAACCCGGACAAAGCAGTCATGGAAAAAGAGACGAAGAGTGGCCGGAACAGTCACAAACGTCTGCTGAAACTTATTAGCGACGACTTGGCGGACGATAGATTCCACATTAGAGCATGTGTTTTTGTAGAAATCAGTACTAAGCTGTGCCTGAGCTCCAGCTATTGTAAGCAAGAAAGGAACAAGAAGAGCCAAAACAAGAATATTGAAACTTCGAGTTTCCATATTTTTCATGTAACACCAATCTACATAAAATTAGTGCACAATAATTATTATAGTTTCGCGTATGGTTTTGAGGCTTATTTATGGAGGGAAAGGTTTGGGAACAAGAAAACAAGAGTATCGACTAATCGAAACAGTTTGTTTGGAACAAAAGAATAATTCTCTGCTTGGACAACCTGGCCAAAATATTTAATATATATTTCTAGTTTTCTTTTGAGATATATAGAGAACAAGTTGATCAATTTTCATGTGATCAAGCCACAGAAACTGGTTATAAATATATATATATATATATATATATATATATATATATATATATTTTGCACATGTACATAGAAATGCAGGCAAGGCTTTGATAATTATTGGACAACTGAAAAAGAAAAATGTGTAATGACTAAGGACGGACTATTTTTAAGTCTTTTCATTTTAATATGGTATATGGTAAGATCACGGACTAAATAAATGAACAGGAAAAGACTACAACTATATATATATATATATATATATATATATATTTGTTTGTATCGCTGGGTCAAATTACAGGTATATGTACAATCACAATTGTGACTATCAATTATTGATCTACTAGGAAATTCTAGGTCGTGTGTGAGATTCTCACAGGCAAACACGTATGTCATCATTTGGAGAACATGACTTCAATGTATGGTATCTCACATATGCAAGAGGACAATATTTCCAAGTGGCCGAACATTCCGGCTTCTTTTTTATTCTGTTAAACAAATAAAAAAAATCTTGGATGTTTAACCTCTTGACTATACTTTGCAAAAAAATAGAGATATTTTAACTTAATTATAGATTAATTTGCTAAATAATTAAAGTTTGGCCGGGTAAATTAATACTCTTTGTCCCTTCTATCTATTAATTTGCTTGCTCCTCTCTTGAGCAGTTCGTTCAAACTAAATATATATATATGTATATAAATACACACATATATATTGTGTATATATAATATATATGTGTATGCATGTATAATAATTATAGGATATTTGATCTGTTAGTTTACTCATTTATGTAGAATGATTAAAAAAATCTTTCAATATATATTCATGTATGTAATGTAATGTAATGTATTAACCCGATGAGGTGTTAGCTCCTACAAACTCCTATGCCACTCTCCATCGCGATCAGTCTCTCGACCAAATACAAACTCATACACGCTTTCCTCCACAAAAAGTTAATCAAGGGCTTGTATTAATTCTAAATTGTGATTGGTAGTTTCATATATCTCCTTTAAGTAGGCTCAAGGAACCAACTGACGTGCTTGTACGTATCAGAGAAGCCAAGATATTAAAGCCAGCTGTAGAAAATTGATAACTTTTTTTTTCCTTATAAACAAGTGGCATTTTGTTATAATGTTTATTATAAGAGAAGATTAGATAAATATCTTATTTTTGGTTACCATTTTAAATAAATGGCCGAATATTTCAAAATTAGAAAAATGACAAAAATTTTTGAAAACTAGAAAAATGGTCTTTTTTGTTATTTATTTTTTACAATAATACATCCTTCATAACAAATAAAGATAAATAATACATTATTGATTTAGTGCATCACTTTTTTGACTGTTGTTTATCAATAATAAATTAGGTTATTATTGATCTACTAATGATACATATATCATTGATAGATCAAAAATAGGTGTAATGACCTGTCGAAGGATCGATTAAATTAACTAAGATCATTAAACAGAGTAAATAAAGAAAAGGTAAATAGATGTAAAGTAAATTGCACAGTCGAAATCTTGTCAGCAATCGCTATCACGTGGATGCTTACATGAAGGTGCATAGGTAATTAAATTGTAAATCATAATATTAATACAAGACTACTAAAAATCATCATTTTAAAATAAATTAGAAATATGTAACTGACATAGGCAACAATGATATTGAAACAAGTCGTATAGTACACATTTCATACAACAGTTTTAGACAAAATACCATATCCACTCACGCTCCTTCTTCTTCAAACTTGGGGGAAAAGATTTTAAAAATAGTAAAATAAAAGCGTAAGGCTCAGTAGGATAATTAGTTAAAAACATATTGTTCAAAACTCACAATTATAGAAAAAAAATTATTCACAAATCACACTTACTGAAAATAATTGAATCCCAAGAACTTAACCAAATCAACAAATATTTACTTGTAAGAAACTTGATAAAACACCACCATACAGGTTTTGAGAATTGAAATGAATATTGGAAATCGAGTAGAATATCAATATGTTGTTTTTCAAATGCATAAAAATAACTTTCAACATCAAACAAAAATCATTCTTAAGAATTAAACTTTGGTCAAAACAATTTATAAAAAGGGCTACTAAAGAAGGGATAGAAAATATCCTACCTCAATTTAAAATTCAATACCGTTAACTCTAAACAAAATTTAACATAAGCTCAATCAATATGCAAAACCTTAAAAATTACATTTAAAGTAAGAAATTACGCTTCAACAAATATCAATATGTTACATAAACTATTAGTGTGCCTTTTTTACTCAAATAAATAACACAAAGTCATAATCCTTTTTAAAACATTTTTAAATCATTAAACGTTGAAAACTAAGAGTAAAAATGCCATTTCATGGTGTTCAGTCAACCTACCGAACATTCAGGTTTGGCCTGCTAAACTACAAATATTCGGCCTACCGACCACTTGAGTCCGGCCTACCGAACTGCTTGAGTCCGACCTACCAAAACTCAAGTTCGGCCTGCCGATCTGTCAAATTTTAAAAAATTCTAGGTTTTGAGTCTTGGCCAATCTAAGCTCAAAAGATCATTTAAATTTGTTATTTTAATTCTCAGAGCATGGGCAACACTCAAATATGATAAAATAACAAAGTAGAACACTTTTCAACGAGTTTTCAAGCGAATCTAAGGTTTATTCCGAAAATAGAAAAATATAAACACTTGTTTAAATCTCATTTTTGTTCAAATAAAGCTCAGATTCGTGTTGATTTAAGTTCCACAAACCCCAAATTAAATGTTATTTAAGCTCAAACATATTCGGATTGCAAAATTACATGAAAGATTTAAAACGAAAATCAAAAACTTTGGATAGAAAAGGGCTAACCTCAAATGGACATTTTTTAAGAAGGGCTTGAACTTCGTTTCTTGACCCAAATTAGCAGAACAATTTAGAGAAAGAGAGAGAGAAGAGAGAGCCGCGGGAGAGAGAGCAAGAGAGAGAGAAGAAAGTGGGAGAGAGAGAGAGTGGAATAGGAAAAATAATAGGGGGCTAAAGGGCATTTTTGTAAATATGAAAAATATGGTGCAAAAGTGCCATTTGGTATTTAAAACCAAAAAATCAAATTCTCAATCACACTTGGCACACTTAGTAATTGAACTTAATACAATTAATTTTACTTTAAAATTCACAAGCATTACAATAGGCCTGTAGCTTAAGTGCGTCATTAATGTACAAAAAAAAATCATCTCTCTAATTTAAAAAAAAAAAGACTTAAAAAGAATGATTTACTCCAAAATAATTTCCAACCAAAGGACATTCTGTAAATATATTAGTCAAATTATTGTGTGGAAATGTTACTTTATTAACACTATTTAACAACAAAGAAATTCATTCGTAATAGGAAATTTATTATTATCTTATTTTTCTTAAATGGAATTTGTAACTAAAAAGTTGTCCAATTAATTAATGACCATGGCAGTTAATAATTTTATGATCCATAGACTACATGTTATAATTTTTCCTGTGAATATATGAATCAAGTTATTAATCCCATAAACGCGAAAAGGAAAATGAAGATTCTAATTTCTTTCTTCTTTTTTTTTTTTTAATTTTTATGAAGATCAAAATACAGGATATTGTCTCTGTCTTTATCTATAGACAGATAGATAGCAAGGCGGCAACTATTGCTAAATTATTAAAATATACAATATATGAAAAGAAAATAATTAAGCTCGAAATCAAAGAATATGAGAGTGTCATCGTATTTCATATACCGATTAAAATAGTGTTAAAATTCATTGACAACGTATTCCATATTAAGATTTAATTAGTGCTAAAAGTTTGTACTAGTATTATTCGAGGAAGTAAGCAGACTGGGAAAAAGAATTACATATACAGAAAAGGAAAAGAGCAAAAATTAAAGAGGGACATGGCCCATGGAAGAGCTGTACATATATCTCTTTAATTAATTCTCTTTCACAAGATCTTGAAAAACCGTATTCTATTTCTACTTCCAATATCCTATGAGGTAAAGTTTTTAAAAAATAAAGGAAAATTGATTAAACCACTTTGAAAAAAAAAAAGTGATTTATACCGTTAATGTAATAAATAACCCATTTAGTATGATTTCTAGCAAATGGTTCCTTTAATTTTAAAAGAAAATTCGACTTGGTAAAAATTAAATAAAAAGATTATTATTAACAATTAAGTAAATATTAAGTGTAGTTAATTTGGGGTTTTAATTATGAGATATGTTAAAATATTCCAGATCTACTAAATTTGATTATCAGTTAAATTAGGTAAAAAGTTGAATTTATTAAATTTAGTCATGGGATTTTTTTTTAGATATTAGTCAATCTGAAAGAATGGAAGAACTTAACTTAATTAAGTAATAGTGAGTTAATTCCTCTGTTTTAAAAAACTACAACACAAAGTTATCCTTTAGTTTTGATAAATTTGTCTCAATTTCACCCCTCTTGTATTTTTTGAATTAAAAAACAAAATGAAGAGACAAAAGTATCCTTAACTAATTTTTTTTGTAATATTTGAACTTTTTTTTTAAATCAAAATCTTTAACATAAATATATCTAAAAAAGCAATAAGGAAAAATTCTACAACTTTTATTATTGGATGACACCATATTTGAGACCCCGTTTTATGAGTTCTCATTTCCTAGCCTATAAACAAACCTTCTATCCAAGTCATCCTAGAACAATCAACCAATAACTTATAATCAAGGATAAGAATAGACAACTTTCAACATCAAGCTATTGTTTTGTTTTCTAACATTAAGCTACAGTTAGTGTGCTAACAAGTAACTGCTCAAAATGGCATCTCTAATTGCAACAAACAAAATTAAAATCTCCAAACCGAAGAAAAAGAAGAAGAAAACATAGGGTTTTTTTTTTTTTTTTTTAATGTTTGAAGGAAATACCCAATTCAAAAT
>CAMOHE010007779.1:466-21111 GCA_946598075.1 Artocarpus hirsutus
CAAAAACCGTCGTGGTAGATACAAGCTACCATGACGGTTTTTGGAGAAAACCGTCGTGGTAGCCCTAATCTTCCACGACGGTTTTTCAGAAAACCGTCGTGGTATCTTCACACCTTCCCACGACAGTCTTCGTTTTCACGGGCGTAACTTGCCGCGCATTTTTGCCCTTTACACGACGGTTTTTGTGAAACGGTCGTGAAATAAATGTCGTGTAATCAATATTTTCTTGTAGTGGATTTTGATACTTGTGTAGACTACATTAAAGGTAAGCAGACTAATAAGTCAAAGAAGAGTGCCAAGAGGAGTTCTGATTTATTGGAAATCATACATACGGATATTTGTAATCCAGACATGGATACGTACTCTCAAAGGTACCTTGTCTCTTTTATAGATGACTACTTATGATACATGTATCTTTACTTGTTTAACAATAAAAACGAAGCACTAGATGCTTTTAAGGTCTTTAAAGCGGAAGTAGAGAAATAGTGTGGAAAGTAAATTAAGAACGTAAGATGTAGGTGGAGAGTACCATGGTAGATACATTAAGCATGGACAAGCACCTGGTCCATTTGCTAGGTTTCTTCAAGAGCATGGGATTGTTACCCAACACATTATGCTTGGTTTTCTAGACCAAAATGGTGTAGCTAAAAGAAGAAACCGAACATTATTGGAGATGATGCAGAGTATGCTTGCTAACTCCAAACTTCCCGAGTTCTTGTGGACTGAAGCTCTTAAGACAACAGTGTACATATTGTACTAAGTTCCAACTGAGGCTATCCCTAAGATGCCTTTTGAGTTATTTAAATGTTGGAAACAGAATTTGTGACATGTACTCATTTGGGGATGCCTGTTAGAGGTAAGAGTTTATAATTTATAAGAGAAGAGGCTAGACTTAAGGACCATAAGTGGATATTTTGTTGGTTATGCTGAACAGTCTAAGGGATACAGATTTTATTGTCTATCTCATAGTACTAGACTTGTAGAATCAAGGAATCCAAAATTTCTTGAGAATGACTTGATTAGTGGGAGCAATCGATCCTGGAACACTATTCCTAAGAAAGATCATACAGATTCTCAACCTTTCACTTTTATGATATATTGATTGTTGTGCACAATACACCTAAAGTTCAAATGCATGATGAACAATAACAAGTCATTCAAGTTTCACAAACTGCTGATCAAGAGATAGTGGATGTAGCTGAACAACAGATATAGGAACCTAATGAACAGCCTATTGAACAACATGCTCCTCAAGATAATGTTGAACCAACATTAAGGAGATCTACTAGAGAAAAGCGATCGGTGATACCTAGTGACTATATTATGTATCTACAAGAGTCTGACTGTAATGTTGGAGCCAAAAATGATCCTGAAACTTTTTCACAGGCCATGAGTTCTAAGGAATCTGACTTATGGTATAGTGCCATGAAAGATGAAATGGATTCTATGGCATCTAATAGAGTCTGGGATCTTGTTGAGCTGCCTAATGGTGTAAAAGCCATTAGATGTAAGTAGGTCTTTAAAACGAAGAAAGGCTCATTGGGCAACTTTGAGAGATAACGCAAAACTCGTTGCCAAAGGATTCACTCGAAGAGAAAGAATCGACTATACGGAGACCTTTTCTTTTGTATCTAAAAAGGATTCTCTTCGAGTCATTATGGCATTGGTCATCCATTTTGATTTGGATTTGCATCAAATGGATGTGAAAACTGCCTTTATTAATGGTGATCTAGAGGAAGAGATTTATATGAAACAACCAAAAGGATTTTCCCTTAGTGATGGTAAGCATTTAGCATGCAAGCTGAATAAATCTATATATGGATTGAAACAAGCCTCTTGCCAATGGTATTTAAAGTTTCATGACGTTATCTCTTCATTTGGTTTTGAAGAAAATATCATGGATCAATGTATGTACTAGAAGATCAGTGGGAGTAGGATTTGTTTCCTTGTGTTATATGTGGATGACATATTACTTGCAACTAATTATAAGGGTTTGCTATACGAGGTAAAGCAATTCCTCTCGAGGAACTTTGATATGAAGGATATGGGAGAGGCATCTTATGTCGCTGGCATTAAGATCCATAGGGACAGATCTCGAGGCATTTTGGGTTTGTCTCAAAAGACCTATATTAACAAGGTTCTAGAGAAGCTTTGGATAAAGGATTGTTCGCCAAGTGTAACACCCATTGTGAAGGATGACAGGTTCAATTTGAACCAGTGCCTAAAAAATGAGCTCTAGTGGGAACAAATGAAAAACATTCCATATACTTTAGCCGTTAGAAGTCTAATGTATGCTCAGGTTTACACAAGACCTGACATTGCATTTGCTATGGGAATGTTCGGCAGATATCAGAGTAACCCAGGTGTTGACTACTAGAGAGCTGCAAAGAATGATAAGATACCTTCAAAGAATTAAGGATTACATGCTTATGAATAGACGGACTGATAATCTAGAGGTGATTGGATATTCCGACATAGACTTCGCTGGCTATGTTGATTCATGAAAATCAATATCTGGTTATGTTTTCATGTTTGCTAGTGGAGCTGTATCTTGGAGGAGTACAAAGTAGACTTTGACTGCTACCTCTACTATAGAGGCTGAGTTCGTTTCTTGTTTTGAAGCTACTTCGCATGGTGTATGGTTGAAAAGTTTCATTTTGAGATTTAGAATTCTATTTCTAGGCCATTAAGATTATATTGTGACAATTCAGCTGCAGTATTTATGGCCAAAAACAACAAGAGTGGTAGTCGAAGTAAACATATCAACATTAAGCACTTGGGTATAAGAGAACGTGTTAAAGAAAAGAAAGTGGTCATTAAACACGTTAGCATTGAGTTGTTGATTGTCAATCCTTTAACTAAAGGCATGCTACCAAAGATTTTTAAGGATCATGTAGTACGAATGGGACTTGGTTCCATGATGTGAATTTCATTATACGTACATTTGGTTATTTTTATAAAACTCTTATTCAGCTGTGATGTTTTCTTATATTTAGTTATGCACGTATTCAGTTAATTTTAGAAAAATCAATTAAGTTGGACCTAGAATAAACATAATGTTTATTCATTAAGTTACATTACCATTTATGAGTTAGTATTAAGGGATATAATGCATTCTAATACACGAAAGATAATACTTGTTCTAACATGACCTATCGCCATGATTCATATGTTTATTCCTTAAGTTTGAGATTGGTTGAATTTGGTTATTTAGAAAATATATGTAGATTAAGTGGGAGAATGTTATTTTAATTTATTTATTATTATTTATTTAGTTTTTAAATGATAATAAATAAATAAAATTAAATTTAAGTGGTCCAATATACATGTAAGGGTGTCAACTAAAGGATATCTCTGAACTGTTATAAAGTTTCAGAAAAAAGACCTTGTTTCATATATACCTCTTGATGGTAACACACCCTGATAGTAAGTGTCTATAAATATCATTAAAAAGGGTCTCTAAACCTTGTAATTTTATTTAAAAATACACAATTTTTCTAAAATTATAGAAAGTTTAGAAGATTCTCTTTCTTCAGAAATTCTTGCAGGGATATTCTCCATTCTTACTGTATTTGTCAATGGCTGGAGGTTATATTGTCTTTCCTTTAAGTTTCCACATTTAGATAATTTTTATACAATTTGGTTTATACATATATGAAAATCATAATTCTGTATATGTAAATTTCTAACAAAAGTATACTAAAAGATTATATATAACAAAAACATAGAATAAGAAGAAAGATCGACTGCGAGACCCACCAGCATCTACACTACATCTGTGACAGTCTGTTCCTTGCTCCATGTTGTCTTTTTGTGGCTTCCCTTTACATAAGTTTTCTCGTTAAGTTGAGTCAATTTAGCTCTCATACTAACTTTTCCTTAGGTCATCATACACTTAAAACAAATATCCTACTTCCCTCAAAACAAAAGCTTTTGAAATCATTTTATATGGTCCATTCAACGGTCTAAAAATTATGCTTTATCAGTGAAAAATTTTACCATTCTCCCTTACAACTTTTTCTTCATTATTATTATTATTATTAATAAAAGATGATCTGCTATGTTTTGATTTTCATTTCGGTAATGTTCAAGTGGAGGGGAACCAGAGTTTGAAATTGAAATCTAGAAAACATGTGTTGCCTAGCTACAAGGCCCGCCAATGAGGGAACCAAACTTCCCACCATGTGTCATCGTCTCGTCACGTGTCATCCGTATTGGTTGCCACCTTCCCCATCTCAATCACATTATAACATGCAGATCTTCAAATCAGCAAGCCATAGAAAAAGAGAAAAAGAAAAAAAAAAAAAAAAAGAAAGAAACGGTGATAAACGCTAAAAAAAAAACACGACACACATAAATCCATCGACAATGGCAGCCAAGTTTCTCGAAAAAAATTCCTTCTTCGGCCTCTCAAAGGCTGTCCCTCCAAGTCCTTCTCTTAGATCATCGCAAAAAGTCTCAAGAGTCTGCTTCACAGCCGCCTCCAAACACCCCGACGAGATGACGAACAGGGCAAAAGAGTCAATGATCCATGAAAGAAGGCGCAGAGAGGAGCAAAGAAAAGGCAAAAGAGAGGAAAGACAGAGCCAAGGAGTACATGGAGTAGACGAAGGAGAAGGCTAAAGAAGGAGCGTTCAGGGCGACAGTGACGGCAGAGAATGTGAAAGAGCGGGCTAAAGAGAAGGCCAAGGAAGGGACGTTCATGGCGGCGGAGATGGCAGAGAGCGCAAAAGAGTGGGTGAAGGACTACGCGGAAGTGGCAAAGGAGAAGGCGAAGGAAGAAATGCATAGGGCGGTGGAGACGACGGAGAGCACGAAAGAGCGGGCGAAGGAGAAGGCAAGAGGGGCCGTGGAGAAGGCGACGGAGACGGCAGAGGGAGTGAAGAAGAAGACGAAGGAGGGGACGACGAAGGAGGTGGAGACGGCGAAGGAGGGAACAGTGAAGGCAGCGGAGACAGTGAAGGAGGGGACGGCAAAGTCGGCAGAGGCGATGAAGAGCATGGGGGAGAAGGCGAAGGTGACGGCGAAGAGCGAGTGGGACGCGGCGAATTAGACGGGGCATATGATAAAGGAGAAGGTGGTGGGGCCGGACGAGGTAGTTGGGGTGGTGGAGGTGGAGCCGGAGGAGGTTGAAGAGGTGGAAGTGGAGGTGGAGGTGGTGAAAACTCCGCCGGAGGATAAGGTTGGAGGGAAGACTATGGATGAGGATGTTGCGGAGCTCAGGAGGCATGCCGCGAAGCCTGATGAGAAGACTTATTGATGAAACATGAAGCATTTAAGAGTGTTTTTGATTGAGCTAGCCTCATATGATCAATGTATGTTCTTTTAAGTTTCTTTTTTCATGCTTAAAGAAAAAATAAATCAGCTAGCTATGTATATTGGACTTTTCGTTTTGTTGATTCTGTGGTATTGAGAAATTTGTAACCAGCGTTTTTCCTCTCTAAACTTGGACATTTCCCAGGGTATTATGCTCCAGTCGACTCTTTGCTTAAAAATGATAAATAAGATCCAAAAGTAAATTGTTGTGTGTGTTTTGGGAAGTAAACCGAAATTCAGAAACACTATACGGGGGTTTTAACATTGTAGCATACTGTTTTTTTAGGGTTTAATATTGTAGATTATTGTTGTGTTGCATGTGAGAAGTAATAAGTTAGAACTTGTTTTGAGACACATTCTAAGGGTGCATTGTGCATGTCGCTATCTCGTTTCAATGAATTTAGAAATAAAAATTAAAAAAAAAAGAGAAAAAAAAGAAAAAAGGTGACATATGTGATGTCCTAGACCAATACTATTTTTTCTACAGGTAGGGTCCTTTTTTGTGAAAGGATGGATCTATCGTAAGGTTATACAACATTTTTTTAAGGATACAAGTCCGTATAAATTTTTCCCTTTTTTGAAGGATATAAGTGCATATAAATTTTTCCATTCATTACAAATTTGGAGTTACTTTTTCATTTTATAGAAGTAATTCTTTTCCTCATTTAGGAATTTCGGTTCATTTTGCCCCATCTAATTTTTTCATAAATGAGTTTTTAGTTCTACTCTCAACGCCATAATTTTTACCCATATTGTGAGGAAGAGAGAAGCCATACGGTTGTTAAATGCTAACAAACTTATACAGCGACACAATTTACTTGAAATTTGAATTCCTCATTTCCGCGTATTGTCTAATAGGGTGTTTGGTTAGTAGTAGAAACCATTAATGGAAACCCTTTTTACTGTAGCATGTAAGAGCTTTATATTGTAACAATTTTTTTTATTTTATTATAACATATGAGAACTTTACGCTGTTTATACTATTTATAACTGAATTTGTGTTCTAAACCATCTTTAGCCAAACTTAGGGTAAAACTAACGCCTTTTTAGTTTTTGGGCCAATTTATGAAAATCCTCTTCGGTGCTTTACGATGTTGGGCATGAGCCTAGTTAGGATGTTTTGGGCCAAACATTACATTTGACAAGCCCAAATGACATTGGGCCTATGAGGTCTAAAAGTGGAGGAGAACCCATAACTGCCCCGTCCATAACGGAGGAAGCCCACGGTAGGGACCCATAGAAGGTGACAGGCTCCACTTTAACAAGGAGCACTTTATTTCGAACACGAGGTGGTAAAACACTTGTAGGGTCAGCGTTTCAGAAGCAAATTGATGATCAAACACAAAGGACCACATTTGGAATGATTGTACAGTAACTAGACCAGTTCTGGCTCACAGAGGGTGTGATAAGCATAGAGGACGATGGATCGCAATCACAGGGGTAGAGCGGACCCCACACGCACACAGACAGAGAGGAGCGAGGAAGGAGGTGGAAAAAAATAAGAAAAATAAAAAAAAGAAACGGTAGCGTTTGTCCACAAGAGAAAGAGGAGTGGTAAAATGGTGTGGGAGCAGTTGTAATAACGGATGCCATCGTCATCATCATTCATCATCTTTCTTTTCTCTCTCCTCTCTCTCTCTATATGTATATGTATATATGTATACGCATAAGTATATGCTAACTCCCCTAATTTCAATTACGTGGCTCGGGGCACGTGCCTCTCTCATGCTGATCAGATTTGTGTCCCATTTCTATTCCTGCGTTGTCACACACGCACACACCATATTCTTATATTATATACACGGAATTTTAATTTAATATATTTTGAAGGTGAATATATAAAGACCTGGGAAAAAGCTTTTTGTGAGCACCGTTTGTGATTTGTCAAAACTGCCCTTGCTTGGCACGAAGGATGGCATTTTTTTTTTTTTGTATTATTATTTGTCCATATAATTTGATGGGGATGTTTTAGAATTTGAGGATTGAGTATATAACTTATGGTACATGATCAGCTTGGATATGGAACCCTTGGTACCCTTTGAATTTTTGGCTCCATGAGAATGGTTGTTTCATCCCATTAAGAATTGTTTTCTAGTAGATGTAGTGTTAGTTTTTGTATTGAGATTGTTATAGTTACATAATAAATAAATGACGTACTTGAATTCTTATTGTAGGGGAAGAAATGCAACAAAAGAAACACAATTTTCGATAAATTTAGACTTTGGAGCCTAGTGCTAGCTTTTATTAGACAGCTCATGAAATGCTAATCCATGGTTTTTTATTCATCTAATCAGTGATCAACCTTTTTAGTAGAATCAGTGATCTGCCTCTAGTTCAAATTTCTTTTCCCTAATTTATTCAAATTTAAACTTTGTGGAAAAAAAAAAGAAAAAAAAGGGAAATTTAGTGATTTGCTACGATTTGTACAATCCCATTAATGATCAGTATAGGAACTTAGTGATAATGGAGGACATCAACGTCTTTCTACAGAATTGGGCTTGTAAATCTAAGCCAGTCCCAGATGGGAGGATGTCAGAGAGAACTATACCCCATCAAAGAATTAAAATATTTAAAAAATAGAAAAAGGGTATGGAAGACTCAAGATGAACAGTCATATGAAGACAGAGATGAAAGTGGAATGAAAGAGAGCCAGTGAGAGAAATAGAGATAGAGAGAGAGGGGAAAAAAAAATAGAGAGAGAGAGAAAGAGTTGCGGAGGTCTGACACAGCCCCCACCCATTGACAACCGCCAAGTTACCTTCTTGGGACCGCCTGCCGCCGGCTCTTTTCTCCCTGTTCAAAACCACTTTTCTCTTCTTCTCTCCTCTTCTTCTTCTTTGGGAGTCAAAATTACGAAAACTATGTCAGTTGTAAAATGAAAGGTGAAGCTAACTGCAATGAAATTTTTTGTTTCTTATTTCATGTCCATCATATTTTGATAATCATCTAAACCAATTGATTGATTATTATCAGTTTTGTTCTTCTTTTTATTTTTATTTTTTTTTTCAATTCGCTCAACCTCAACCTATATGCATCACCAACATAATAAAAAATGATGTGGAATCCATAATTATTGATATTTTCTCCATATATCTTATTTCACACTAGCCCACAGATTAGCATATTAAGATCAATACCATCCTTAATTAGCATGTCCAAATTAGTCTTGAGAGAGTGGTTTTGAGTAATGAAAATGTTGTTGGATATTATTGTTGGGTGTGTATTGTGTGAGATACTATTGGATTGTATATTGCATCTTGGGAGAAGTTTTGATATTTTTCATGCGGCTTGGCTTGGGTGTTAAACGCTGAAAGGGCCTTTGGTTTTGTTTGGATAGTAATGGCGGTGGTAGGTGGTTGGGAAGACCGTATAGGTCGCATGCAACAAAGGAGTAACGGTAATGATCGACCGCCGTCGGTTTTGATAGCAGATTCTCAAATTCCTTAGACCGACACGTTGAGTCCTATTAGTCCATCTTTTCTCCCTCAAAAACATCCTCCAAAACGCTCCAATTTAATCCCTTTCTCCTTTCTTATTATAACTCCCTTCATGTTCAATACTCAAAACTGCTTACTGATCCATACATAGAGACAAAAACCAAGCCCGCCTCAACGCAAAAGAAAAAGCAACACCAATCCCAATATAACAAACCAACAAATCGCATATTTAATACACAAACACAAATATCAAAAGGATATGCGAGACGGCTCCGAAGCCATGAATAACAGTAATAAGCAGAACCAAGATCGAAGAGTCGTGAAGCCGTCGCCGGCAGAGAATCAACAACAGCAGCAGCTACAACAACCACAGCCTCACCAGCCTCAGAAATGCCCCCGGTGCGAGTCCCTAAATACAAAGTTTTGCTATTACAACAACTACAGCCTCTCTCAGCCCCGCTACTTCTGCAAGACCTGTCGAAGGTACTGGACCCAAGGCGGTACCCTCCGGAACGTCCCCGTCGGCGGCGGCTGCAGGAAGGGAAAGCGCGCCAAGACCGCTTCGTCCTCATCCTCCTCGGGGGACAGCTCTCGCCACTCTCAGCCTCCGCCGCAGCTGCCACCGGTACCACAAGCCCAGCAAGAGGCTGAGGCGCAGCAGAATCTGACGAGCCCACAAGCGATGATGATCGGTTCGAGCCCGGTGATGACGTCTCAGTTAATCTACCCCGGTGGGGGTTCTGGGTATCTGTCTTCCTTTGCGGCAATTCAGTCTTCTTTCTGCCAGCCGCAGTCGTTTGCTCAAGCCCTGATGATCAATTCTGGAAGTTCTTCTTCTTCGACTTTGAGTCTGTTGCAGGGTTTCAATGACAATATCTCTTCTTCCCAACAGATTCAAGCGTCGGCCCAGTTTTATCCGAACCCCTCTGATCATCGCCACCATCAAGATCAAACCGTGATGATGATTAATCAGACGAGTGCCAATTCTTCACAAGACTGGCCGCCTCAAAGCTTCATGATGAACAACACCACTTCTGATCAAAGCGGCGCCATGTGGAACATCGGAAACGCCAACAGTACTACAAGTGATATTATCACCGGTAACGTTCGTAGGAACACAACCACTAGTACTACTTCTTCTGATCATGATCAGCCTTCTTTTAGAACAGACCAATGGCCTGATCTGTCAGGATATCGCCCTCCTACGTGATGATCATCATCATCATCATGTGACGCTCTTCGCGATCAGCAATATTTAAATCTTTTTTTTTCTTTTTATTTTTCGGTCTCATGATAATTTATATATACTTTGGTTGTATTTGATTTTTAGGGATGAACATATATATATGAAGATTCTATGGTTTTTCTGGAACACAGATTTTAGTGGGGAATTTTTGGTGTTGTGGGTATGTATGTAATTCAGTGTGTAAAGGAAGAATAATATAGCGGCCACCATCTTTGTGATCTTATATTATTATAGAGAAATTGATTTAATATCCTGGGTTGGGTTAGGTTTGAAATTGCTTTAATTTGTTTGATCAAAAGTTGAAATATGAGTTAAAGTGTTTTTGCTTTTATAAAAGTCTAGTTTGCTTTTTTATCTTGATCTTTGCTTAATTTATTGCACATATTTGTGCATCTCTGGTTAATTAATTTTAGGGTTTGTGACAAAGCTCGTCTAAGAAAGGAGAAAAAATGTATCTTGGTGAAAGAGAATGCGCAATAATGCATGGAATGGAGGCGAGCTAATCAAGGTCCCTCTTTTTTTTAAGAGAAGTTGGGTGGATAAAGATGGTTGGTTCTTATGCATGTGGGTGACTGACGATTCAACTGCTTTAATGCATCAACTTTATTGTTCAATATTTTGCTTTTTTATGTATATGTTTCACTTTACTCTTCTCTCTCTATCTCTCGATGAACTGGAACGACAATGACGATCATACGGCTGCAAATGCATGCATGCTTCGCGGCTGTCGACGTATAAGATCACAATGGCAAATTTTGCATCGAATATGTAAAAGAGAAAATCTGCATGGTTTTTTCTAGTTTTGATGCATTGAAAAATAGTACAATTTCGTAGTCGAAATGTTTAAAACCAATGGATTTATTTGCATTTGCATGCACTCATTACATGGTTGAAATTATCAATGGTTTGTATATATGTCGAATATGACAACTTATGGTGCTCCTATTTATACACGCATGTGCATAATACATTTATACAGGCAAATCTCAACTCCGACAATATGAACAGTACTTGATACGTGTAACTTTTGTTCCTCTCCATTGTAATTTTTTTTTATAACGTCACGTAATACTTAATTTGTTTAACACTCAATGTTATAAGTGTTAGATTGTATTTATTGAGTATTACAAGAAAACAAATTAAGTATTACATGATGATTACGATGCTGTTATGTGTTAAATTGATCTAATAAGTATCTGACTAGAGACATTTTCTATAAATATGTGCACATTCATATATAATATATGCTTGATTGACATTTTGGAATTTCTCCATTTTGGTTAATAAGTTCTGTATTTGGTTATCGTATAAACAACTATGCATAGAAGACTAGTAGAATAATCAACGTTACTAATATAACAAAACGATAATGGGATGGCGTGCAGTGGGTATTGTGGTTTCCGAGCACTAAAGCCAGATCTTTGGTCTGCCATGGTTGGATATCTTTCGCAGAGAATAAAAGCAGTACTGATTCCCCTCGTGTGTACCCATTTTACTACTTTTCCGTACTTGATTCCACTCAGAAGAAAATTAGCTGATATCATCATTATAGAATTAGGCTCGGTATTACTTTGCCAGCTCCAATTGGGGCTTTTTTTAAAAAAAGAAAAGAAAAGAAAAGAAAAATCTCAAGCATACTATAAATAATTTAACTTTGGTGACCTGAAGGAATTAAATACATGTAAACAAATGACAATGTCCTCTAGTATTGTAAGACGGATGGACTTAATTACTATGGTCAGTTAATAACCATATAAAAATAGGATTAATTAAAACATGATATTTAAATGCAAATGATATTTTTATAGTTTTTAAAAATAAAAGAACAGATTGAGGAATAGTTTAAACTAAAATGTCTAATTACGTAATTAACTCTATAAACATGACAATTTCTTCTAGTGTTGTATTTTAAGATGGATGGACTTAATTATTGTGGTTAGGTAATGTTACTAACATTGATCCTAACTATACAAGGTCCATTAATTATCGTAGTACTTGCAATCGTTACAATACTAATGCAAGACTGGCTCAAAAGTTTGATACATTTAGGACCTGTTTGATACATTGGACATGATAGCATCGAATATGATAATCTTAAAGGATTAAATTGGATTGCATTAGAATGAACAGGATAAATCTTTAACTAATCCGATCCCATATTTGGTGTTATGTTATTAAGATATGGGTCATTTTGTAAAAGTTTTTCAAATTTTGGGTCAAATTGTAATTTTTTAAAAATAGTGAGGCAAATATTTTTGTCACATAAAAATTAGATTTTGAGACCTCATTTTCTTAAAAATTATAATTTGACCTTAACTTTTTTATAAATTTTTGCAAATAGGTCCTTGTTTTTGCAAATATGTTCTTAAAAATTTTCACAATGTACAAAAGTTATGTTTATCCTCTTCTAAAGGGATTCAAGCATATAAATTGGATAAACTCTTATTTAATCCAATCCTTTAAAGTATTTCACTAAACAAAGTATCAAAATTTAATATAATTCAATTTTCTTTAATCCTGCATACCAAACACGTCCTTTCTACACCTTAAGAGGTGGTAAAACCATAATCTCAACCACCACTTGTGAAGTAAAGCACCAGAGTAATGTGCTTTTTCTGTTGATGAGTAAAATTCTCAATTGATTTTTTTCTTTAGGAACATTTACGATTAGAATTGTTATTTTGCACCATTAGGACAATTGGCGTTAAAAATTTGCCACGCATAAACACATAATTATAGATAGATTATGAAGAAACTAATCTCACGGTTTAAATAATACTACCAATGGTAAAAAAGTTCTTACAAAGAAAATTACTTGATATTATTTTAACTTTCTTTCTTTCCAATGTAGCATTTAAATCAAGTCAGCTGATCTAGTCTCACCACATCAACAAGAACTAGGACAATTCAACCACTGATAGATCAGGAGGCGTTTTTGTGTTAAAACAGAGGCCCAAAAAAAGAAAAAGCTGCAGGTGACAAATGCAGGAGAGGAACAATCCAGTGTCTAGCTTTAACGCCACAGCTTGCATGTACATGATTCCCATGTGTGGGACCCTTTTTGCTTTATCCCTTTTGTTAGTAAAAATAAAGAAGTAAAACATGAAACGGCATGCACAAGTGGTGGTCCCACTTTCCATCAATTATCCCATCAGCAAGGGACTCAAGGACCCCACTGCACCATCATTTGGTCAGCAGCTCTTTCAGTTTTCTGGGACTGGCTTTGTGGACTAAAACCACCCCTCTATTTTCCTCCCCTTTTATGTTTTTTTTTAGCCTCTCTTTTTCCGAGACTCTGATCTCTTGTATCATTACCATTTCACACACACCCTTCTGCAAAATCTTATATCGCCATAAGGACTCCTTTGCAACTACGTTTACAGACCCCACGTGGCACTCTCTTATAGCGTTGTAATTATGATTTTTCGACCAAAAGTACTGTTTAGGATTACAAATCCATCCCCTCCTCCCACCCGCTCACCAGGCAAAAGAGGGAAAATTGGTTTTGAGAAGTTCGTTCCAATTAAGGTTTAATTCCATCGAGAAATTGAATTGACTTTCAACCTTAAGACATCGACAGACCACAATTAAGATTGAAACTTTTTCAAAATTGTACTATCAACCCTTGGCCACGGCAATGATTACGATGACATACGAACTATTTCCACAATTCAAATTGTATAAATATGTTTATCTTTTTTACATAATATCTCACAGAAAGACCATGTTTCTAAACATTGAGAGCCCATTTATTATATACTTCGTTTGGCATTAATTAATTTTAACTAATTTTTTAATTAAAACAGTATAAAATTTTCACATGTTATAATAAAAATAAAATAATTGTTATAATTTAAAACTCTCACATGTTACAATATTTTCAGTTCTAACTATTATTTCAAACAACCTAACAGTGTTTTTAGTATTAATGTTTGGTTCAAACCTAAGACGTGTTCTTTAATGGACTATAAATTTGATTAAAAATATACATAGAATAAAAAAACATCGCAACAAAATCTGTTAAAAGAAAATTGGCAACTTGAAATAGTGTTATACCGACCGATACTTTTTATACCCACCCAAAATTCTCGTATTTCAATTATTACCTTGAATTTAGACTTTAAATCAGAACATATTCAAGCATTGTGCTACACATCTTAGCACAAGTATATGATTTCTTAGAGAAAAATTATATACTTTGCTACGTTTTTTTCTCCTTGAATTTATTTGTGCCATAAAATATAGTTACTAAGATGTTAGAATATAGTGACTCGAATTTAATTTGGCTCGACCTAAAAAACTCGTGGTGCGACAATTGTAATTAAAAACAAAAGTGAGATTTTTTATGAGATCTATGGTGGTAGCCCACCACTGATCTCGCTAGGGTTGCGAGGGCTCCACCTCTGCAGTAAGAACCATTGTATTTTTGGGCCATTTAGTTTATATTTTTAGGCCTAAAGGGTTTTGTCTATACCTATATATATGATGTATTATGTTAGAGTTTTATTATTAGTTAATTTTAGCCTCCTAATACTTTCATTGTAATCTATATGAATTTAGTGATTTTTTTTTTTTTGACAATAATTTTTTTTTATCTTAAATTTTTACGTAAATCTTTATGTATATTGGTTTTATGTTTTTATGGCATTATTTTCGTAACATAAGATACTTGTGCTATTATTGCCACAAAACTCATCACTTGATCGTTTATAATATTTTAATAAAGATATTTGCTCTATCCTTCTGTTCATGCATCTCTTTCATCTCTGACATGGCTCTTGGGTCTGTCTTTTCTGGCACAGGGCTCTGCCGGTGAGCTCAAACATCAGTGAAGTGAGATTGCCACTCATTTGACGCCTTTGCTCGTTGCGATTTTTGCTCACCCAAATCACCACTCTTTCAATTGATCGAGCACTACCTTGTGATATCGTCACGATTTTGGAACTACTCGCTCGACGCCGTTATGATTTCGGCAAATTCAAATCAGTGCGGGAGTTTGTTGTGATTCTGGACCCACCCCACGCACCACACCAGCAACTTAGCTACCAAATCTAGGCCGACCAGTTCCGTGCGGCCTCGCGATCCCGTTGGCCAAATTGGGCACTACCTTGTGGTGCCATCTTAATTTTATTGTCTAGTTGGAGCTATACCGTCCTGTCAGAGAGAGAGAGGGAGGTTTGATTTTTTTTTTTTCCCTCTCGTTGCCATTCAAGCTCACAAGTGGCAAGGTTTTGTTGTTGTTATTGCTCTGTTTTTTTTTTCTTCTCTTTCTTTTAGTTTATTTTTCCAGAGATGGCCGATAAACCAGAGATGAGCCACGATCAACGCGTAGAGAGAGGAGAGAGAAAGAGAAGAGAAAAAATGTTTTGAGGAGACGCGAATAATATCCAGGATGCAAAATATCTAGCTAGGACATCTCACTAAATTTGTAAGATAAGAATTTTTTATATTTTAGGGTATAAATAAAAATTGAATCTACAAAAGTGGCACTTATAATAATATCTTAACTTATTTGTTTTCTCTGCTTAACCATGTAAATCTATCTTGTAAACAAAAAAGAAAAAAAAAAAAGAGAAAGAAAGAAACAATGCATAATATTGGAAGCCAAGGATTCAAAATTAATTGAAGACTTATAATAGCTAGGGGGCTAAGAGGGACCTCACAAGATATTCCTACTCTCTTATACATAGGTGGCTTTGTAACAAAGGTTTGACAGCATAACACAACCAAAAAAATTAGAATTAAAAAAACCCAAAACATCATACATTCTTGCGTTGGACCTTCTGAGATATTGCGTACAACGGTGGTATATCTTGTGTTGTTTGGAATGCCTTGTATACGTCACCGCCAATATTATTGTAATTATTGTATTCTCTTCCAACCCAAATATATGGTTTGTATGGGATGCTTGTCATGTACTACTTGGGCTCCACGGTCATGGTTTTAGTTAAAGGCTTCAAATATAATATTTTGACGAAAGACCCCTGAAAAAAAGACTGATTTTTGTGGTGTATTTGGTAAAGGTAAGAAAATTCGTAGTTCATAATCAAGATTAGTTGTGTCCGTTTTCTTCCTCGATAATTATATTATTTTAACCAACACTCATTTTCCATGACCGGCATGCATGGTCAAAGAAATGACACAAGGTTATCATATAGCGAAGTGAAAATTTACAAAGCAGGATTCCTAACAAATATGATACCGTAATTATAGAGATGCCTTAGTTTGAGTTTCAAGAGTATAATTAATTAATGTGGTGTCATGTATGGTCAAGAGTATGAAATAGACGATAAACATATATTGAAAAACTTTCAATTACTAGGAGAAACGTTAGAATAAGTTGGGTGAAGAAAGGTTATCTGTTGATTGGACTTGAATATCATATAGTGTTAATTTTCTATATATGTTGATCTTTAGGTCCATGGACGGGACGGAATGTAATCAAATCTTATAAACAGAAGACGACGTCACTTTTAGGACAAATTTAGCCCTAGTCCTTTTTTTTTTTAATTAGATGATATTTCTCTTGCCTTTTTCCTCGACTTTGTGGTGCACAAGATCCGTTAACTTTACGAGCCCTTTGACGAGTCCCCATACATTATGACACTGACATGATCGGCTTAAGGGTAAGGTCATTAAAGCCATTGTCTAACGTCTCATGTGTTGAAGAAATTGAGATATTCCCTTCTCAAAACAACTTCACAGTGAACGATATTTTGAATAATACCATACACGTGAATAGTACACTATGAGTGAAAATACGATATGCAGTGTACAAACCCGACAAATAGCTACTGAATACTAACTATTAATAAAAAGATTACCAGAAACAAGAACAAAAGTAAAACGGAAAGAACACATCAGAATTTAGCGAGGTTTAGCAATTTGTTGACGCCCTTAGGGCACCACTGTAACAGACTAGTTCACTATACTCAAAGAATTTTACAATTTTGGGATGATTATTAAAATCATCCACTACTAAGATATCCTTGTTAAAGGATATTCTAAAATTTGAGTAAGAAGAGAGAGCTTTTAGGATACATTACAAAGGAGGGGTAGGACCCATTTATAGATGCCAAAGGGCCACACCCCTTTCATACAAAATCAATGTCAGTCTTTCCCACAAACAAGCTAAAACACAACAAATCTCTACCTTAGTTTGTTTGTTAGTCCCACTGACTTCGTGATTCCACAAAAAAAAAACTGCCTGTAGTAGTGCCACCAAATGCGCCTTCTAGCACTAACTCAAATGTAGTGTATTGGTCAAGTTCAAACAATGTTTGAATGTTTGAACTTAACTACTGGCACAACCTTGGTAATTATATCTGGAGGGTTTTATATAGTCTGAATCTTCTAGAGAAGTATCTCACCTTTTTTGAGAATTTCCTGTATGAAGTGATAGCGAACATCAATGTGCTTTGACCTTGCATGAAAAACTTGATTCTTTCCTAAATGAATAGTGCTCTGACAGTGACAATATACTATGATATGCTTCTAACCAACTCTCAAGTCTTCAAGCAACCCACAAAGCCAAATTGCTTCCTTAATAGCCTTTGCAACTGCCATGTACTTTGTCTCCATTGTAGACAAAGCAACCATCGACTGCAAGGTAGACTTCCAACTTATTGGCGCCTTAGCTAGAGTAAACAAATAACTAGTATTAGATCACCGCTTATCGAAATCACCAGCGTAGTTGGAATCATAATATCCAAACACATATTGACCAAGTGTATTCTCCCACTCGAACACTAAACCAACATCTAGGTATTTTGTATATATCGCAGAATTCATTTCACAACTTGCCATTGAATTATGCCAAAGTCGTGCATGTACCTACTCGTAACTCCAACAGCTTGTGAAATGTCAGGCTTCGTACACACTATTGCATACATCAAGCTACCTATCGCATTAGCATACTGCACTTTTGTCATGTATTCCTGTTCTGCATCAGTCTTAGGAGACAACTGGGTACTAAGCTTCAAATTAATAAGAAGTAAGCAGGGTACTTACAGGTTTTGAATTCTCATTCATAGCAAAACGTTATAATACCTTCATCAGACATTACTTCTAAGTCAAAAAAAGCTTGTTGCTTGTTCTATTGATGCTTATCTCCATGTTGAGAATCTTCTTAGCTTCTTTTAAATTCTTTTTCTCAAACTCTTGGTTTAGCCAAGCCTTTAATTTTTCTATCTCTACTTGGCTCTTTGATGCGATCAGCATATCATCGATGTACAAAAGTAAATGAAAGAATCGCCTTATAGCTTGTGCAAATACACACATTGATTGTTTTTGCTCTGGTGTTCTTCTGTTCCCATCATAAATCTATCAAATTTCCTATACCACTGCCTTAGAGATTGCTTCAATCTATACAATGATTTGTGCAGCTTGCAAACCCAATTTTCTTTACCAGTAACTTTAAATCCTTTACGTTGAATCATGTAGATTTCCTCCTCCAAATCACCATGTAAGAATGTAGCCTTCACATCTACTTGAGCTAGCTCCAAATTCAATTGTGTTACCAAGGCCAACAAAATTCTAATAGAGGAATGCTTTACAACTAAAGAAAATACCTTGTTATAGTCAATTCTTTCCTCCTAAGTGAAACTCTTAGCCACCAATCTTGCCTTATAACGAACATCATTCTTGTTAGGAGATCCTTCTTTCTTTGCAAAAACCCATTTGCAACCAATTGCCTTCTTACCTTTTGGTAATTGCGCCAATTTCTAGGTCTTGTTCTTTTGAAGAGACTACATCTCATCATCCATGAATTTCTTCCATTTCTTGGTTTCTAGACTCTGGAGTACTTCTTGATAAGTGGAACTTCTACTGTTTGTAAGATAGTTTTCCCCATTTGAGGAAGAATTCTGTTTTTCTGATTTAAGGTCTAAGTTTCTTGATCTTAGTGCTGAAAGTACCTCCTTTAGAGTGATAGACATTCTACCTTACTTGATGGCAATCTTGACTTCTTTTTTGTAAGAATCAGCTAGAAAGTTTAAAAGAATGCTTGCTTGATTTTCATCATTGAGAGCCTCATTTTCTCTAGAATTTGCTAGTTCTATATTCATTCTTAATCTAAATTTTGTTTAAGATTGTTAGTGGTGTACATCTTAACCCTGAATAACCTCTCTTTCAAGAAAATATTATTTGTTAAGGATTTCTTTGAAATGATTTATCTAATATATCCCAAATCTTAGCAAAAGTATCCTCTTTGTCAACCAGGTGAATCACAGAATTAATAAGATAAAAAGAAATTTATGTGTCACAACTTCCAACATTCTTGCTTTGGTCTTTGGGAAAGCCATTAGGATAAATAAATAAAAATAAGAAAAATAGAGTAAATTTACTCATAAGATGAATAAATATCATTAATTATCATTAAATATCATCGATAGTCACCATCACATGAATGCCAAAAAGATAGACAACTAAGGTGTCATTATCATTCACCATTACATGAAAGCTTGCCACGACGGTGAGTAGGTACGTAACAATTAATCATATAATTAATACCAATTCATTGAAAACAATCATCTTTGAAATAAATGACTCGGTGGGACTCACAAAGACGAAAACTACGTCATAAAATACGGATAATAATAATAGTAACAAAATCACTATAAATTATCATTTATAGAATAAATCGTAATATATATCTAATATAGATGACAACATCAGGACTAGTAGTATAGTATACATATCATACAACAGTTCAGAGGAAAATACCTTTTCAATTCATAGAGCTAAGTTTTGATCCTAGGACCTTCCTTTCTCTTTAAACTTGGAAGGGGGATTTTAAAAAATAGAAAAACATGAGCGGAAGGCTTAGTAGGATAATTAGTTAAAAACAATTTGTATAAAAACAATAATCATAGATAAAAATATCATTCGCAAACAAATCTAAAGATCTTGACAAAAATAAATAAATACTTACTTATAAGAAATTTGATAAAAAATCACCATACGGGTTTTGAAAATTCAAAAAGAATATCGAAACACAATTCTTCAAAATCAGGACAACAATTATTTCTGCAATCATTTCAAAATCAAGCATTTGGCCAAAATAGTTTAAAAAGAACTATCAAGAAAAGGGATAGAAATATCCTACCTCATTTAAATCCAATACTGTAAGCTCCAAATAAAATCCAATATATGCTCCATATATGTTCAAAACCTTAAAAACTGCATTTAAAATCAGAATTCACATTCAACAAATATCATTATGTTAATTTAATTATCAGTGTGCCTTTTTTACTCAAAATAATCATCACTCAAAATCCTAATCCCTTTTAAAACATTTCAAAATCATTAAACATTGAAAACTAGAAGAAAAATACAAATTTCAAGGTTCATAGTCGGCCTATCGAACATCTTGGTTTGGCCTGCCGAACTTGCCTAGTTCTACCTATCGAACATCCAGACCGGCCTACTGAACTGGCTTAAGTCTGGCCAGTCGATAACAAGAATCCAACCTACCAAACTCATGAATCTGACATGCCAAACTGGCAATTTTTGAAAATTTTCAAGTCTCGGGTTTCAACTTCCCCGAGCCAAAAATTCAAATTAAAACCTCTTTTTCAATTCCTAGAGTATAAAGATCACATAGAAGGCATAGAAAATCATAGTAGAACAAATTTAAATCATTTTTC
>CAMOHE010007816.1:1543-21593 GCA_946598075.1 Artocarpus hirsutus
GTGGTGTCAAAAAGGAAAGCTAGGATACCCTGATAGTCTTCAAAAGGTTTGTAAAATTCCTAAAGCTTTCTATTATTAATTAAAATTATATATCTATCCCGATGAACAAAGTTTTTGAAAAATTTTTGTTTGTCAACGATCCTCCTCTTCTACTGCGTTTCCTATTTTTAATTCCAACAGCGTCTACATGTATTTATTTATTTATTTGATACGAATTTCTAAATTTTTTTTTAGCATAGGTTCATTCATTTTTTTTTATTCTCCCACGACTCTAGTTTGGTTGAAAAAGGAGATCAGTAGAGTATATTTTAAAGGGAAAAAAGTTTTTAGTATAAAAAAAATAAATAATTAATTATTTATGTAGTATATATAAAAAATATTTGTAAAGATTACAGGACAAAATTGTTTTAAGAGAATACTTCTGAAAAGAAATTTGGCTAAAAAAAATATATTAGACAATCCCACATTTGAGAAAAAAAAATGTAATAAGAGTTTATTAGGGAAAAAGCGGCTTAAATTGAAAAAATATATATCAAAATGTGAAGGTCATATTTGATAAAATACAATTTTAAAGGATACAAAAGAAAGTGTAATTAGAATTCAAATTTAAAAAATGTATTTTGATAATACACATAAAGAAAAATAAGTTAATGAAGTGAATATAAAAATATATAAAATATTATGGGGAAAGGAAAATAAAACAAAGATGGGAAGGAGAAAAATAAATCATTGAAAATATAAATGAAAAAGGAGGGACTATAAAGTAAAAAGACAAAGCAAAAAAAAAAGGAAAATTAGGCTGGGTGGTCAATTCATCACCCAACACAAAATTTTGTCACAAATTTTCCTAAATTAAGTAGATAGCCATTGGAAATTTTTCTATTTTTTTTTTTCTCTCAAGTTTTCCCATTTTGCCCTGAAGATGAGGAAGAAGATGAGACTCCTTCATTGGAGTTCTCAGATGGGGAGAAGAAAGGTCGGCATGTAAAGACTCGAGTGGCACCAACTTAATCGGCGATTTAGATTTGGTGTTTGAGATTCGGCAATGGCTCTTAATATCTCGAGTTCGAAAAGCTCGCATTTGAGAATTGACAATGGCACAAACCCTAGATGATGACTTCTTCTTCGACGACAGTGACGACGACTGTACCCTCTTCGACGTGCATTAGTGCGGCACTAGTGAACAACAACAACAGAGAGGAAAGAAGATTTTGTTCTTATCATTGATGTATTTTGGGGTTTATCAAAAATATACTAAGTTTATTACTTATAAACTACACCTTTTATCATTGATAAACTACTGATAAACTCGAGTTTATTGCTGAAAACTTGAGCTTATTGTCGATAAACTATACTTGATTGTTAGTGATGTGCCCTAGGGCAATTATGTAATGACCACATATTGATTTCGTTACATTTACATTTTATTAATAAAGAGGCATTTTCGTTATTTTTTATTACATAAATAGTTAATTCTGCCTAAGGTCATCAAGTATGTGACTTGATTGTAAAACTCTTAGGTGAAAAATTATCCCTAGTCGGTCATTATTATTGGGATAATCATGAATGAATACTAGTATGAAGTTTGACTGATGATTATTTTTTACTAATCATGTGTATGAGATACTAAGTCAACTCATAGATACATATTTGAGAAATGATATGTTGGATCGACCCGCTATGAGAATACTACATGGATAATTACCATAAGTGATTCTCATCACAATAGTATTATCTTAGTCATCTGACCTGAAATCACCATAGTTTCCTACATGACGAGTTCTATATTTTGACACAATTTAATATTATCTTTAACAGGATGATAGGATGGATTGTTGTTGGATATAAAATGAATCATGTGAGGAATGTGAGTGATTAAGAAAGAATTTGTCCCTCATTTATTATGAGAAAGATATCTATAAGCCCCACAATAAGTTAGACTGAAGTAAAATGTATGGCCCTACTGGAATGAATTGATAAGGGTTATCAATATCAGTCCATTTAAGATCGAGAAATAATATGATTGAATAGTATAAAGATGACATAAACTATGCCTTATATTCAATCAAGGTATCTAGTGACAAAATGACTTTAATACTTATTGTGGATTAGGTTATGTCGGATTATTGACATTTGCATAACTTGAGTAATTATAATGTCTTGCTAGAGGCCGCTTATGATTTGTGGGCCAGAAACAAAATTTTAAGCCCACTACCAACATTATATGAACCTACAGGTTGCACACTTAAAACAGACCAAAAACGAATTTTGGATTTACTGTATCTAGGTTCAATGAACCTGATAATGTCCAGATTCGATTACTAGATATGTCTAGGTTCGTTGAGTCTGACATTATCTAGATTCTCTTAATCATATTAGAATTACTGACATTATCTAGATTCTCTGAATCATATTCTAATTATAAATATTATCTAGATTCTCTGAATTATATTCGAATTACATATTTTGTCTAGATTCTTTGAATCATATTTGAATTATAGTTTACCCTAGTTAAAATCTGACTCTATCTCAAAGTCAATAGATATATATATATATATACCTATTTTAGTGTTTCTAATCGAATTAAAAAAAAGAAGGCGTTCTTTTATTCTAAAAGGCAAGAACATTAAAAACCCTAAAATTAGAGAGAGAGTCATTTACCGTAAGGAGAGGGTGCTAGCACACCAATTCGTTTTTGAGAGAGTCTGTTCGTGTAGATACCTGTAGAGGACGTTGTTTTGAGTAACAACATCTAAATCCGATCCTGAATACGAAAAGCTCATGTTAGGGTGTCACCGGAGTGAACCTGCTCTCTTTATTCTAGAAATCTTGCCCCTTTTGTCATTTTGGTAAGATTCAATGACTTTTTTATCAATCTAATCGAATTGCATGGACGCTGTGAGGGTTTTATGGGAATTAATTTTAATTTTTCACTGCTTATTTGAAATACAGAATCCAACAAAACCCAACATTGATTAATAATTAATAAAGGTTAGAATTAAAAAGTGGGACCATTTTCTTAATTTATAAAAAAATATAGTTATTTATTTTAAAAAGACCTTTCCATTTGCCTCTATATCCCAAGAAAATAATAAGGATAAAAAAAGGATTAGAAAAAGAGAAAAAGAAAAAAAAAAAAAAAGAGGAGCAGAAATGCCCACAAATTGAAGCAAAAAAAATCTTGGGATACATGTCAACTTAAGGGGGAGTAATACATCCCCTCTTTTATATACAGTATAGATTTATGCGAAAAATTTTGTTCCTCGATTTCTATCACCCACGAGTCAACTCAAGCCTCCTAAACTAGATTATCATCAACATCCAAAGGCTTACAAAAGGGCTTGTTGACCAAGAATAATTAGGAAACGATTTGGATCTCAGATATTTTCTTGAAATAAAATGTCAATATTGTGGAGCATTTGTTAATTTATTGTTATTCTCTTTTTTAGACTTGCTTGTCTCCGAAAGCGTCGTCTTATTGAGAGTCGCTATATTTGATACATAGGATAACACCTGTGAAATGTCACAAGTATCCACAAAAGCTACATTAGATAGTGGTTTTTACAAAAACCGTAGTCTAATACGCTACATTTAAAAATAATTTTATCATAGAACCTGTTATTAAAAGTCTTAAAAAAATTGTTGAAACTATCTCTTCTTAAAAAATAATTTCTTCAAATATTATTCACAAATTCATGTCCTCTTCTTTGAAAAATTTAATTTACATCCAATGTAAAAAAATACATAATGATTTTTAAATATATACATAATGAATATACATATAATACAAATATTTCTAAAATCATAAAATATTTCTAAAATCATGAACAATCTTTCTATACAAATATAACAACAAAAATATACTAAACCAAATATAAAAGAAAACTCTAAATTAAAAAAAAAAAAACCTTAAGTTCAAAGAAGTAAATTTCAAAAGATTCTAAAAATACCTAAAATTTTGTGCTCAAGGTGCCGTGGTGGTGACGAATATAATGGTTTGATAAAGAATTATGGCGGCTAACAATTCATGGACATGGTTGTAAGGAATGTGAAGGCAACATTTGGGAGAGTGAGAAATAGAAGATTTGAAAGAGCGGACGGGTAGAGGGAATTTAAAGAGAGAGTAAGGAGGTGAGAAAGAAAGATTAGAGAGCTGAATAAGATAGAGATAAAGGGAACTTAGAGAGGGGAAATATGAGAGAAGAACTTTAGAGTTTGTAAATTTGATGGAGGAGAATATAAGAGAGGGTTTAAATTTTAAGAAGAAGGTGGTAAACTTTAAATTTTTTTTAGTAAAAGAATGAGTATGAAAATACTCTGCCTTTTTTTTTTTTTTGAAAATTTTTTACATCAGGCAATGGTTTTCAAAACAAATTTCTAAAACACAAAAATTTTCATATCACATTTTTTTAATACATAAGATGAAAGTTCCTCGTAAAACATCATTAAATAGGTGTTATTTAGCTTCCATTTGTAATAGTGTTTAGTAAAAAATTATATAAAAATATCATAACATTGTCATCTATTGTGCCAACTCACTAGCACTTGTTACATTTCAAATCATGGTACCGGACACTTGTTTGCAATTTCTATATAATGTTGCATGTTAGAGGATATTTGAATATCTTTTCATGTGACAACTACAATATGCTCCCATTACATAAGCATTTTCCAAATAAACATATGACTATACAATTTTATTCTAAAATGCTAAATGGCACAAAACTATAATTGCTCGACTACATTAATATAGGAGCAAAAACCTTCTACACTCCAGGATGGCAACTTATTAGTCTAGTAATACAATGTCGTGAGATTCACGTATCAAAATTAATTATTCTAGTGTATTAACTATTAAATACGAATCTTGTATGAAAATAAAATATCGCGACAAATCGCGCATTAATTTTCAAAGTAATTTCACAAAAACAATAGTCAAGGCAGCATCTAATTTTATATCAATAAGAACCTACTTTTCAATGCTCATGGGGCAGAAATTAGAATTTTGGGCCTTAAGAGTTCTCTTGTGAATTTTTTATTTAATAAAGTCAAACAATCATGAAAACTATCTCAAATAACCACATCTTTGAACATAATAGGATACACGATTCGATATTTTGCCTGGAAAACTAAATCAAACATTGTAATTTCACACAAGTTGCAAGATTGGAACTTTGCTATGTGGAATATTCCTCCACTCACAAGCATTACATTACAACTCTAATTTTTCTTGTGTGTAAATCTTTACAGGAGGAGATTACCATTACATTAATCTCTTCTCAATTATGGACCCAGTAAACATAACATCCCTAACATGTTTCTAATGAGCATGTCATGAAATTGTATGCATCAAATAAAGTATGCATATCACACATATTAATGTACAATCGAGGCATCAAATTAATCAAATATGATAAAACATGATATTCTATGCAATTAAGAAGCACTAAACAACATAAAAGCAGCTATAACACATAAATAAACGATTGTACCAAGAACAAATTCTAACAATAATGCACATAATATGTGTTCATGTATATAAAATAATTGTTTGTATAAACAAGCTATACAGTTAAATGCAATGACATAACTGTTAGAATTAAAATATGAAACGCAGCGGAAGGAACGGATCGTTGACAAACAAAAATTTCCTAAAAACTTTGTTCATCGCGAATAGATATATAATTTTAATTAACAATAGCAAGCTTTGGGAATTTTACTAACCTTTTTGAAAACTATCAGGTATCCTAGCTTTCCTCTTTGAGATCACGATCTTCCAATCCAAGCCTCCACACCAATGGAAGGACGAGTGGGCGTCAAACTACAAGAATGAATTTTCCTCACTCTTTTCTGAATCTGCTATGTACTCAACACATGAGATAGCAGACCTTTTTTTGTTCCAAAGAAGAACTCTCAGTTTTTCTCTCTGAGTATTTTTCAAAAGTTATGTGAATAAAAAAACTCTTGAAATAACTATTATCTCTTCCTTTTATATCTGAGTCATTAGTAATTAGTCAATTAATTTCAAATTTAAAATAACCACCATATCAGATATATAGGGAAAGGATGTACTCTACATTCCTTATTTCTTTGTGTTTTAATTTAAAACACTTACCTAATTTTAGAGATATATATATATATAACTGCAGGTTTTAAAACTTTAACTTTATATATATATATATATATATATATATATATATGATCTATAAAAAAAGAAATCACGTCAAACGTGATTCCTTCTTTCTTTTTTTTTTAGAAAAAACAAATCAGTTACTTGATTCAATATATATATATATATATATATATTAATATATATATATATATATATAAGTAAAAACGTAAACATTTGTTTACGTATTGTGTGTATATATATATATATATATATATTAATAAATAATAAAATCTAAGATATATATATTAAAAAATAAATCTCATTTATTTTAGAAAATAATATTTAAATTATCAAATTATTCAAATATTATCAATTAATTAATTAACTAATGCTCAGTTAAATGTGACAACATTTATCATATTATATTATGTGTCACAGAAAACATTTTTCTGTATCACATTAATATATCAAGTGTGAAATAATTAATTCAGAATTCAATAACTTCAAATTAAATATCTATAATTCATTCTATACATAAATCCAATATAGTGTTACAGATGTGGCATTGGGGACCTATGGACCTATAACCCAAACTCCAATAAATTTGACAATTAATTAAATTTTTTAATTAATGTGCCAAATTTATTAGTTTCAGTGTTACTCTACTAAAAACCGGAAACTGAACTCTTGAGATTATAGTGAAATTACTCAAAGAAAATAAGCGAGTAGTCCATTGATATAATCATTACATATAAGTCAGTCTTCCATAAATATTTCATAATAAGAGCTAGGTTCAATTTTCATTTACCTCTCTTATTATATCTTTATTATTGAGTTCCAATAATCCTCTAATTAACAGTTAATTCGTAATCTTACTATGAACGAGCGTTCTACTTTTCAAACCTCGAATTATCACTTAACTTAAGAGAACTATTTTTCTAACTTCCATAGGGAAGAAATAGATTCCATATCTGTATAATATTATTCCCAGTCATTTATTACATTATATTTCCAATATGCTAAGTTATGATCCGTGCTTACACAAATCTTACCATGCAAGTCAAAAAACATAATGTCATAAATAGGAGTCTAATAAATACTCAGGATTAAGACTGTCAAATATATGATCATCATAGCGATAAATTTGAATACTCTATTTGTAACGGATGATTATTAGAGATTCAAAATTTATTTGGTCTAGTCCTATATAATCTCATTATATAAAGTACCTCAAATCTAATGTCTCTACATTAATAGCCTAGATAATGACTATTTTACTCTAAATGAGATTGAACCGTACTTGTAATATTTAATTAAAGATCCAAAACTTTAATTAATTATTACGGACTATTTAGATTATTATCTATAAATTTATCCCCAAGCATATAACACTTATATGCTAGATTTATAGTCACATAAATAATCATAGAATTTTCTCGATGTTTATAAATGTATTCATAACACATATAAGCAACCAAAATAATTATAAATGTTACTTTATTTATTTATTATCAAAACATACAATGTCATAGCTTTTAGGGTACCAAATCCGACAATAACATACCAAAGGGAGGTCATATATCTACAAATAATTTTATTTTTTTACAATAATTATTTTCATGCCAAAAATTAAACCAAGAAATAAATATTTTATAATGCAATACCTTTAATGTACAAATAGATTCCAAATAGCATACCATTATTTTCCATGCAAATTTTAAATTTTTCTGCACTCAGAATCCCAAAACACAACTTCGAAAGCCAATAATTAGAAATAAATATATTGTGTCGGAAAGATTTGAAAGAAAAGCCAAAAGTTCATAAAATTAATTTCGAGTTCGATGGTGAAAACTACCTCCAGAATAGCCTCCAGACAATGTCTCACACTCTAGCACGCGCCACCATCGCGCCTGGTCTTCGTTTCGGGCATCTAGGTTGTTGCATTCAACCCAGACGCACACTTGTCGCAGCACACCTTAGCTCATGTCCCATATCCAGTGCATATATCATACTCAACATAAGACGATTATTCTGGTGGCCGCACGATGCCGTGTTTGTGGCGCACGAGATACATTCTTCAACAGTGAGAGTATGATTGACAAACTCAAGGTTAAAACAAAAACTCTAAAGTTTTAGAACTCTTAAAAAAGGATCTAAAACTATTAACAACCATAACGTTTTTCATCTGAAATTATTTTCAAGTAAAAAATATATCAATAATAAGATCATTTTGAATGGAATCTACACATTTCAAGAATACATCAAAACACATGAAATAAAGATATAATCATAATTCATTGGTCAAAATTTTAAATTTTTCAATTTTGACTAAGCATTTCTCTCAAACCGTGTAACAGTGGACTAAACATTTTAATGTATACTTTATATCACAATTTCGTAGCCCAAAAACGAGTATAAAATACATCAGCCATAAAATCACAAAAACAATAATTTTTCGAAGTGATGGTTTCACCTACCTCTCATCTTGGCAATATGATACGAGGATGACCAAAAGTGTCTTTGATACTAATGCTAGAAGCATAAAATAATATTGCAATTCTCACATCCACGAACAAATCTTATCCATGATCTCTATCTGAATGCTCGCAATGTGTGGACACTACTAGAACAACCACAACTTATAGAGAGATTTTTTATCTGTCAGCTAGAAACGAATGTTATATTGGCTCTTTTATATAGGAGTTCCATTAGTTATCCGGATCCCATATTTTGTGAAAATCCTACTTAATTAGGGATACTTGATACCTATGTGATATTTTCTTATTTATTCAATTTGAATAAGTCAAATTAAATATATTGGGGTAGGGCCTTGTAACATCCGCAAATTTCAAACAATATTAATTAAGTTAATTTATTTACTTAGTGTGCCAATTTGATTAAATTATTAGTAGTATTTAAATTGCATTCCACTATTTTTATTTTTAAAGCATTTAAAAGAAATTCTGGTCAAAATATTTCATTTTTAAAATATTTAAAACAGTTTTGCATATTTACGCCCATGCCATTAACTTTCTTCATAATTACCAAACTGTCCTTACTAGCCTTCTTTTTTGGGCACACATTAAAACACTCTCACACATATCTCTCCCACCCTTTCCCTCACATTCTTCCTCTCTTTCACTCCACCTGAAAATCCCAACTCCTTTAGCACTCAAAAACCATGAAAAACAAAACTTCACATGGTTCCTAGTCTTTATCGGATTAAGTGCAAGAATCCAGCAAGCCTTAACCTATATTTTCTTCATTATTTATAAGTGGGCATTTCTATTCTTTATGAGTAGTCAATGAAATTATTGATCAAGTTTAAGGTAATGTTAATTCTTTTCCTTATTACTAATTTTTTTTAAAATTATGTATATTTTGATAATGATAATTGTTATACGCTTATACATATGAGTATATTCCATATACAATTATTTATGGTAATTTCATGTGTACATCAGATGTTATAATGTATATGAAAATTGAAATTCATATGTAGCTATTAAAAGTATAAGTAATTGTTAATAATTGTCAAGATTAATTTATTTATTGATTACGAAATTTCGTCATGAAGATTTATCCAACATAATTGTTGAGGAATTAGGCATCTCATAATTCTAAGGATCGCAAGAATAAATAATTGCAGAAAAGAAATTAGAGAAAAGAAGAAAAAAAAGATACACCAAATTTTTATATAGGTTTGTCCAAATTCAAGACTATGTCCTATTTCTGCCACTGTAGATTCTACTATGATAAAGTAGATTACAGATTATAAGAGAAATGTATTACACACTCTCAAATAGTGTTCCCCAAATCTCTCTTCTACCTAGCACCCTTTGTGGGAATTATTTCTCTCTCAACAATGGAGCTCTCAACCTCACAAAATAATGCCTTACACAAAATAATGCCACTCTCACTCATAACCCTAGCCACCTTATGTCTATTTATACCCCAACTAAAAGAAAAAAAGCAACTAATGAGAAACCCTAGCATTTTTCTGCTTTTTGGGCGTTTAAAACACAACTTTTGCATTGAATATCGTGCAACACAGTACCTTGACACTATAGCGCTCACCTGCTAGCGCCGCAGCGCTCTTCTACCGGCCACAGTGCTGCTTTGCTGCCCACTGGAGCTATGGCGCCCAACCTTGGCATTGTAGTGCCCAAAATCTACCTTTCTTCTCCTTTTTCTTGCTTTTTCTAGGTTGTTGACTTTATTTGGCTCCACACCTGCAACAATCTCCCACTTGGAGACTAATCAATCACCATGTCTCCAACTGCATCGGCAACAACTTCTCATGCCTCAAGGAGAAGTCCAACTGAAGTTGCACACAACTTTAGTTCCTCAATTGGAACCGTCTTGGTAAGCATATCTGTTGGATTCTGACTCCCAAGAACCTTCACGAGCTTTAACACTCCATCCTCCAAAACAGACCTAATAAAGTGATACCCAGCTGTATATGCCTCGTCCTAATAGGAAATGCGAGATTTTTCACCAAGTGAATGGTGCTCTGACTGTCATTGTGTAACGTACTCCTTTTTTGCTTATGATCCAGTTCTTCTAGAAACAACTGTAACTAAATCATCTTCTTGCTCGTTTCTGTCATTGCCATATATTCTACTTCTGTTATAGAGTGTGCAACTATCTTTTGCAGCTTCGAGACCCAACTAATTGCTGTGCCACCCAACGTGTAGACATAACAGGTGGTACTCTTTCTGCCATCAATGTCTCTAGCCATATCAGCATCTACATAGCCCTATAATCCCAAGTCTGACTTCTTAAAACACAATGTCAAACCTGCAGTGCCTCTCAGATATCTGATAATCCACTTCACTTCCTCTCAATGCTGCTTACTTGGATTGCTCATGTACCTACTCACAACTCCCACTACATGTGCAATGTCCAGTCTAGTACAAACCGTAGCATACATGAGACCGCCTCTTGCTGAAGCATAAGGCACCTTGGCCATGTGATCTCATTCCTGCTCCGTGGTCGGTGACTACTCCTTTGATAACTTAAAGTGACTGGCCAAAGGAGTACTCATAGGCTTCATATTACTCATTTGAATCTACTCAGCACCTTTTCAACATATTCTTTCTATGACAGTTTCAGACCATTATTGTTCCTCGTTATTCTCATCCCAAGGGTTTGTTTTGTAACACCCAAATCCTTCATTGCAAACTTCTTAGACAGCTCATTCTTTAGCTTGTCAATCTCTTGTTTGCAACAACTGCCTGCTATAAGCATATCATCGACATATAGCAACAACATAATATAAGAGTCACCAAAATTCTTCACATAACAACAGTGATCTCCCTAACAACTCAAGAAACCATTGCTGCACATAAAACTGTCAAACTTCTTATACCACTACCTGGGAGCTTGTTTAAGGGCATACAAGCTCTTCTTAAGTTTGCATACTAAATTCTCCTTACCCGGTACTTCAAAATCTTGTGGCTACTTCATGTAGATCTCCTCCTCCAAATCATCATGGAGAAATGCTGTCTTAACATCCAACTGTTTCAAGAACAAGTCTTCATTTGCCACTAGCACAAGTACCATCCTGATCGTGATTAATTTCACCACCAAAGAAAAAATCTCGTCAAAGTTGATGCCCTCTTTCTGTTGAAAGCCTATTACCACTACCATTGCCTTGTGTCGTTTGTTGCTATCACTTTCATCTTTTATCCGGTATAGCCATTTGTTGTGCAAGGCCTTTTTGCCATGTGGTAACTTTGTTAATTGCCATGTTTGATTGGACATTAAGGAATCCATCTCATCCCTCATGGCTAACTCTCACTTGATCAAATCTTTAGCCTACGCGGCTTCATCATAACTCTCTAGTTCACCTCTATCGGTCAACAAGATATAATGTAAAGAAGGGAAGTATCTCTACAGCGGTCTGATAGTCCTACTAGATTTCCTGACTGAAGTGGTAGGAGTGCTATGGATTCCTTCTGGAGCTATATTCTCTTGATCTTCAACGTCTGGATTTTGCACCTCTACTTTAGGAAAATCCCTCAATGGAATCACCTTAGGTTTTGTAACTTCAGAACCTAAAATTCTAGAGTTACTACTATCTCTGTCCTTATATAGAATAACTTAATTGAAGATCACATCCTTGCTCCTAATAATCTTCCTATTTTAGTCAACCCAGAAACGTTAACCAAACTCAAGTTCACCATAGCCAACAAGAAAACACTTCTTTGACTTTGCATCAAGTTTACTTCTAGCAGCAAGATCAATATGAACATAAGAAACACACCCGAATACTCTTAAGTAAGAGAGATCAACCTTTTTACTGCTCCAGACTTCTTCTGGTAGCTTGAACTTCAATGTTGTGGATGGACTTCTGTTGATTAGATGAGCTGTTGTATTAATTACCTCAGCCCAAAATGACTTTGGTAGCCCCGCATGCAACCTCATGCTTCTGGCACTCTCATTTAGAGTCCTATTTATCCTCTCAGCTATACCATTCTGTTGTGGTTTTCTTGGAATGGTTTTTTTCATCTTTATCCCATTCTCAACATAGGAACGCTTGAAGTCATCATCTAAGTACCCTCCCTCATTGTCAGACTGCAAGCACTTCAGCTTCCAATCTGTCTCGTTCTCCACCATGGCTCTCCATCTCTTGAAAGCATCAAAAACATCAAATTTGTTTTTCAGAAAGTAAACCCATACCTTCCTTCTTGAGTCATCAATAAACATCACATAGTAATTTACACCACCAAGGGAAGTCTTGAAGGTCCCCATACGTCAGTATAAACTAGCTCCAATTTCCTGGACTTAGGCTCTCTACCCATCTTTGAGAAACTAACTCTCTTTTGTTAGCCAAAGATGTAGGATTCACACAAAATATGATCAACAGTTTTCAATCCTGGTAGTTTTCGTTTACAGTGAAGCACCTTCATTCCTTTCTCACTCATGTGACCGAGCCTATGATGCCATATCTCGATATTAGTAGTAGAATCAACAATTGCTATGATATCTCTGTAACAAGAGTTAATGTAGAGAGTTCCAGCCTTACGTCCCCGAGCAACAACCATCGCTCCCGTAGTGACTTTTCAACCTCTACAACTGAAGGTCACATTATGTCCTTTGTCATCCAGTTGCCCTACCAAAATCAAATTGCACATCAATCTGGGTACGTGTCTCACCTTCTGAATTCTACACAGACCGATTAGACATTTTCAAACTGACATCCCCAATGCCAACAATGTCCAAAGGTTCACCATCTGCAAGGTAAACCTTACCATGATTTTCAACAACATAAATCTCTAGGACATGACGGTGTGCAGTGGTGTGGAATGATGCTCCTCAATCTATCACCCACAAATCAAGGGAATTATCGATAGACAAGAGTAAGGCATCCTATGCCTCTTCAGTAGCGGTGTTTGTGGCATCATTGTTCTTGTCTTCATTCTTCTGTAGAGCCCTGCAATTCTTTTTCAAGTAGTCAGTTCTCCCACAATTCCAACACTCTATAATCCTATCGTTCCTCGAATTGCCTCTCTTGACACTATCCCTGTTGGAATCCCTCTCAAGTTTCCTGCCCCTATTATCAACATTAAGGGAGTTCAACGTAGAGGCTTCACCTGAATCCTTCCTACAAACTTCTTTCACCAAAATAGAGTTTCTGACATCAATAAACTTCAATTTTTCATTCCCAATTGAATTGGTAATGGCCACCCTCATGGGTTCCCAACTATTCGGTAACATGGCCAAGAGAATTAGGGCATTGATCCCATCATCAAATTTAATCTCTACAAAGACCAATTGATTTAGAATAGTGTTGAAATTATTTAGATGCTCTACCACCGAGACACCTTTAGGCATTTTTAAATTGAAGAGCTTTTTCATAAGATATACCTTGTTATTGGCTGAAGGCTTTTCATACATGTCTGACAGTTTTCTCTTTTGCAACGTTGTGGGCCATGTTCTTTGATAGGGTCAAATGGATTACACCCAGCACCTGTCTATCAAGGAGATTCTACTCCTCATCCTTCATGCCTTCAGGCTTATTACCTAAGGGTAAATACAGTTTCCTGCTGTAGAGGTAGTCTTCCACTTGCATCCTCTAATAGAAAAAGTCTGAACCATCGAATTTGCTGATACCAGCTACCGAGCCTTCTTCTTCCATCATCGTTCTTGATCCAAACCTCTGCTTTGATACCACTTGTTGGGAATTAGGCACCTCCTAGTTCTAAGGATCACAAGAATGAAAAATTATAGAAAAGAAATTGGAGAAAAGAAGAAAAAAAAGAGACACCAAATTTTTATATAGATTCGTCCAAATTCGAGACTACGTTCTATTTCTACCGTTACAGATTCTACTATAATGAAGGAGATTATAGATTATAAGAGAAATACTCTCAAATAGTGTTCCCCAAATCTCTCTTCTACCTATCACCCTCTGTGGGAATTTTTTCTCTCTTAACAAAGGAGCTCTCAACCACACAAAATAATGCCCCGCACAAAATAATGCCACTCTCACCCATAACCCTAGCCACTTTATGTCTATTTATACCCCAAAAAAGAGAAAAATAGCAACAAATGAGAAACTGTAACAGTTTCCCCTTTTTGGGCCTTTAAAACACAACTTTTGAACTGAATATTGCGCAACACAGCACCTTGGCACAGCGGCGCTCGAAACCAGTGCTACGGCGCTCACTTGCCAACATCGCAATGCTCTTCTGCGAATACCACGACGCTGCTTTGCTACCCATGGGCGTTGCAGCGCCCAACCTTGGCGCTGCAACGCCCATAATCTACCTTTCCTCTCCTTTTTCTTCCTTTTGCTAGGTTGTTAACTTGATTTAGCTCCACACCTGCAGCAAGAATTTCATCATAAGGCACAGTTAAAATGCTTTAAATTAAATTAACAAAAACCTTTACATGAAAAGTAGGAGTGCTCAAATCGCATGAACTAGATGATAACAAAAAGCTTAATTACTCCTATTATTCAGAGAGCAATTTCTGATTCAGATAATATGCTGAGCTATATGAAATCAGTCGAAGAGCAATTTTTGGGAACTTCTGAATCTTTGGCTAGTACCTTTATGATCAAAATGACAATAATGAAGTATGATGGTCATAGTGGTGTTCGTGAGTATATCATGAAGATGAGTGATATAACCTCTCAATTAAAAGGAATGGAGGTGGAAAACTCAAAAGGCTTCCTTGTTCATTTCATAATGACTTCCCTTCTTGGGCAATTCGGCCCTTTCAAAATTAATTATAATATGCAGAAAGATAAGTGGAAGATGAGCGAGTTGATGGCCATGTGTGTTCAAGAAGAAGAAAGACTTAAGGCTGAAAATCCAGATGTTGCTGAGATCACTGTTGGAGGTCCAAACAAGAAGCCATTTGAGAAACGAAAAGGTAAGAAAAAGAGCCCAAATAATGAGGAATCTCATGTGGGGGCAAAAGATAAGAACAAGATATATGCCGTCATTTCTATCGTAAGAAAGGACATAAAAGAATAGATTACCCAAGCTTTAAATCTTGGCTGGATAAGAGAGGTACAACCCATTCTTTTGTACCTTATGATTCTTATTTGATTGATGCTCAGTCAAATACTTGGTGGATCGATCCTGGTACAAGTCTTCACATAACAAATTCAATGCAAGGATACCTTACAAGTAAGAGACTAAATAAAGGAGAATGAACTATTACTCTGGGAAATGGAAAATAGGCGGATTTTGAAGCTATTAGCACCTTTCATGTAATATTATATACAAGTTTCATTATAGATTTAGTAAATATTGTTTATATTCCAGTTTTTACTGGCAACCTAATATCGACTTCAAGAATTGATTCCTATGGCTATGAATTAATGTTTGGAAATAATAAAGTTTTTTTGTTCAATAATTCTCAGTTAGTTGGCTATGTTTCTTTACAGGGCAATTTATATTCTTTGAATTTAGATTACTTATATACAGTCTCTTTTATTCTTTTATGTGTATAATATAGGATTAGAAAACGAGTTAAAGTGAATAAAAATTCATCCATGATGTGGCATAAGCAACTAAGTCATTTTAAAAGGAAGAATGGAGAGGCTTGTTAAAAAAGAAATTTTAAATTCACTTAATATTTCTAATTTTAAAACTTGTACTTGGATTGTATTAAAAGAAAGATCTTAAAGACTAAGAAAAAGAATGTATCAAGATTCACTAAATTGTTAAAAATAATTCATACAAATATATGGGGACCTTATCTAACTCCAACTATTAATGGGCACAAATATATTGTTATTTTTATTGATGATCATTCTAAGTATGTATATGTATATCTTATTCGCTAAAAATCTAAAGCATTGGATGTTTTCAAATATTTAAGCTGAAATTGAAGAACAACATGATTGTAGGATTAAAAGTGTTAAATCTGACAAAGGACGTGAATATTATTGGAAGATTGACTAAATCAGGTCAAAGTCCTAGTGGTTTTGCCTTATATTTGAGAGAAAATGTTATTGTTTTCAACTACACACTACCGAATACATCTGAGCAAAATGGTGTAGCTAAACAGTGAAATCGTGCTGTTACAAACATGATGAGATTTATGATGAGTAATTCATGTTTGCCTGATTTCTTGTATGGTGAAGCTCTAAAGACAGCTGTTCATATTCTTAACTGAGTTCCTAGTAAGGTTGTACCTAAAACTCCGTATGAGTTAAGGGTAGGCTGGAAGCTAACTTTGAATTGTTTACATGTTTGGAGTTGTCGCTGAAGCTAAAATTCATAATTCTCAATAAAATAAATTGGACCCTAGGACCATACGTTGATACTTTATTGGTTACCCTGAAAAGCCAAAGGGGTTTAGATTCTACTATCCTATTCATAGCTCTAGAATTGTTGAAACTAAACAAGCTGTGTTTTTGGAAGACAGGGATTTCACTAGGAAAATAAACCAAAAGTATTTACCCAAGAAAATAGAGGTTTCAACACCTAATATTAAAAGAGGTGAACTTTTAACGGTTTTTTAAAATGAAAAAGGAGAAGTCCCAAATGCAGAAGTATCTCTATGTAGATTTTAAAGAGATTAAATGTCTACTATGTCAAATGATCATGAAGTTTTTTTTTTTTTTTTTTTAAATTGTGAATATGATATTCGCTTTGATGATGATCTAGTTTCTTATAATCATGCCAAAACCAATGAAAAGTCAACTCAGTGGCATAATGTCATGAAGGAAGAGTTGAACTCGAATAAAATCAATTAAGTATGGGAACTTACAGAATTGCCTCATGGAGCTTAGAATGGATGTAAACGGGTTTTCAAAACCAAATGAGATTTCAAAGGCAATATTGAAAGATATAAGGCATGATTAGTAGCGAAAGGATACACTCAAAAAAAAGGAATAAATTATAAAGAAACTATTTTTCTTGTTTCTAAGAAAGATTTCAAAATAATTATATCCTTAGTAGCTCATTATGACTTTGAGTTATATCAAATATGTTAAAACCACTCTCCTAACTAGAGATTTACATGAAGTGATCTATATAGACCAACCTAAAGGTTTTCAGGACAAAACCAAAGAAAATTTGGTTTGTAGGCTTAAGAAGTCCATTTATAGTCTAAAGTAGCATCTCGATAATAGTATCTTAAGTTCCATAAAGTTCTTGTTACTTTTGGTTTTAAGGAGAACTTATTGGATCAATTTATATGCCTCAAGATCGGTGGGACCAAAATTTGTATTTTAAATTTATATATTGATGATATATTGCTTGCTAGCAATAATATGGGAATGATTTACGAGACAAAAAAAATTCCTTTTTAGGAATTTTGATATGAAAGATCTTGGTGAAGCCTCTTATATCCTAGGTATTGAAATACACCAAGATAGACCTCGTGGTATTTTAAAATTATCCCTAAAGGCCTATATTGAAAAGATTCTCAAAAGATTCAATATGCAAAATTGTTTCAACAGTGTTGCCCCTATCTTTAGAGATGACAAATCTAGTCAACTATAATTTCCTAAAAATGATCTTGAAAAGGAACCAGTGGGGGAAATTCCTTATGTTTTTGCAGTTGGGAGTATTACATACGTGCATGTTTGTACCCACCCTAACATAGCATATGCAGTAGGAATGCTTGGTCAATATCAAAGTAATCCTGGTATTGAACATTAGAAAACAATTAGGAAAGTTATGTGCTATTTGCAAGGCACCAAAGAGTACATGATCACATATATAGAAGATCAAAAAATTTGGATATCATTCGCTATTCTAATTCCGTCTATGCTGGTTGTAAGAATACTAGAAAATCTACTTTTAGATATATTTTTATGCTAGATGGTGAGCCTATTTCCTCGAAGAGTCACAAGCAATCACTTGTTGCCTTTTCAACTATGGAAGCAAAATTTGAGCATGTTACGAAGCAATAAGTCATGCTATATAGTTGAGGAATTTCACTTAGGATTAGAAGTTGTTGATTCAATAAAAAAAAAAAAAAAACTAAAAGATATATTGTCATAACGATGTTGTTGTACAATTTTCCAAGAATAACAAAATAACCAAAGAATCAAAACACATCGATATCAAGCATTTAACAATATGAGAGAGTTTAAAGTGGAATTGTTCTTATTGAATACATTGTAACCACAAACATGCTACTAGACTCATTGACTAAAGGGCTTCCCTTAAGCTTGTTACAAATCATGTTGTATGCATGAGATTAGTTGAAAGCCTATCATGTTTGTTAGAATAAAATTGTAACGTCAGGTGATCACATTATGTAACAAAAAAATGGTTATTCTAATATTTTGAATTTTATTGTACATTAATAGATCAAATTTGTGCACATTATTAAAATGTGTGAAGTACATAGTGTTAGTGATGTGCCCTAAGCCAATTATGTAATGACTACATATTGATTTCATTACTTTTGCATTTTATTAATAAAGAGGCATTTTTATTATTGTTTTTTATTCTAATTCTATGAATAGTTAATTCTACCTAAGGTCATCAAGTATGTGACTTGATAGTAAAATTCTTAGGTGAAAATTGAATTATATTCTAAATTATTCTTAGTCGGTCATTATTATTGGGATAATGATGAATGAAGACTAGTATGAAGTTTGATTGATGATTATGTTTTACTAATCATGTGTATGAGATACTAAGTCAACTCATAGAAACATATTTAAGAAATGATGTATTGGATTGACCCACTATGAAATACTGCATGGATAATTGTCATAAGTGATTCTCATCATAATAGTATTATATTAGTCCTCTGACCTGAAATCACCATGGTTTCCTGTATGACAAGTTCTATATTTTGACACAATCTAATGTTATCTTTAACAAGATAATGGAATAGATTGTTGTTGGATGTATAGTGAATCATGTAAGGAATATGAGTGATTAAATTTGTCCCTCATTTATTATGAAGAAGATATCTGTGGGCCCCTCGATAAGTTAGACTGAAGAAAAATGTATGGCCATACTGGAATGAATTGATAAGGGTTATCAATATCAGTTTACTTAAGATCGAGAAATAATATGATTAAATAGTATAAGGATGACATAAACCATTCCTTATGTTCAATCAAGGTATCTAGAGACAAAAGGACTTTAATACTTATTGTTGATTAGGTCATGTCGGATTATTGACATTCGCATAACTTGGGTAATCATAATATCTTGCTAGAGGCCACTTATGATTTATAGGCCAGAAACAGAATTTCAAGCTCACTACCAACGTTATGTGAACCTACAGGGTCGCACACTTAGAACAGACCAAGAACGAATTTTAGGTTAACTGTGTCTAGGTTCGATGAACCTAATAATGTTCAGATTCGATGTACTAGATATGTCTAGGTTCATTGAAACTGACATTATCTAGATTATCTAAATCATATTCGAATTACTGACATTATCTAGATTTTTTGAATCATATTCGAATTACAGACATTATCTAGATTCTCTAAATCAT